>MJUT01047984.1:23888-40582 GCA_002080005.1 Gigantidas platifrons | reverse complement strand
TTAACATTTATTTCAGTGGTGAAAACATGATGCCACATAATTCTAGAAATGCTGACAATTCGGAAGAAGAAAAGGAACTTTAATATTTGCATTGGATTACTAATCACGTGTTTCATTATGTGGATTGTATCTTCGTTCTCTTGTGTGAATAAGCCACCTGATGATATTAAAGACACTCCAATATATGACAACACAAGGCCCCCAAAACCTGGAAGATATGAAAGTACACATCTCAATGCCATTTTACGAGATTGTGGTCAACTGTGCAACACTTCGCGGAAAGGATTACCGGGGCCATATTTTGATCGTGTGACAGCACCTATCGAATGCATGGCACTGTTTGAAAATGACTACATTGATTTAGGGCATGGAAAACAGGTGGTTCCTAAAGACTTTCCACCAGAACTGATGGATGGGTACACCATGGGTGGTCGAATACGATTAGAGAAAGTATATTACAATAAACTTTATTTAGGACGCACAAACTCGATACCAGTTTGGACGGTCAAAGATGTTGACAATATGATACAATCAGCAAAGCACGGAAAACTGGGAGGAACATACGGTGCAAAGGATACAAACGAATTATGTGATGCTCTTAAGCATACACCGAGCATTAACGATGGACGTGTATTAGTGATTGGTTCCACAAACCCATGGGTTGAAGCTTGTGTCTAGAGGTAGGAGCAACGGAAATTGTAACTCTGGAGAACAGTGCCATTCATTCTAAACATCCTCAATTAAAAACTGTGGTCCCATTATAATTTCGTAGACATTTTCTGGAAAAGAAACTGGAAAATTGTGAGGTAGTTGTTGCATAGAGTTCAATAGATCATTCTGGGTTAGGCAGACTTGGGGATATGCTAAATCCAAGGGGTGATATAATTACCATAGAACGAGCTTGGCGTGTAACAAAAGATTGGGGTTACTTAATTAAAGGGGTGCAATATGGAGATGAAAAAATTCAACTCAACGCAGGCAGATGCTATGATAAAATACGTTATCCTTACCTTACTACTAATTGGAGGCAGTATTACCAAGGTTATGGCGTTCAACGACCTTATGTTTTTAAGAAAGATAAATATAGATGATTAGGTTCTTGATTCAAAGGAGGAATGTAGCTCTTCGTAGTATTTTTAACATAGTGTGAACGGATAATGTGTATGTTAAATACAGGTGGCCTTTAAGGGAAAGTGACTGTATTATCATTAATTTTCACTGTGAGTTTTATATGTTTCTTATTTTTATTGATAAACCCATTGATGGGTAGCTTGCAATTAATAATGCACTAAGCTTTATTTAGGTCGGACAATGTCAATACCAGTATGGACGGTCAAAGATGTTGACAATATGATACAATCAGCAAAGCACGGAAAACTGGGAGGAACATACGGAGCAAAGGATACAAACGAATTATGTGATGCTCTTAAGCATACACCTGGCATTAAGGATGGACGTGTATTAGTGATTGGTTCCACAAACGCATGGGTTGAAGCATGTGTCTAGAGGTAGGAGCAACGGAAATTGTAACTCTGTAGTACAGTGCCATTCATTCTAAACATCCTCAATTAAAAACTATGGTCCCATTATAATTTCGTAGACATTTTCTGGAAAACAAACTGGAAAATTATGAGGTAGTTGATACATAGAGCTCAATATATCATTCTGGGATAGGCAGACTTGGGGATATGCTAAATCCATGGTGTGATATAATTACCATAGAACGAGCTTGGCGTGTAACAACAGATTGGGGTTACTTGATTATAGGGGTGCAATATGGAGATGAAAAAATTCAATTCAACGCAGGCAGACGCTATAATAAAATACGTTATCCTTACCTTACTACTAATTGGAGGCAGTATTACCAAGGTTATAGCGTTCAACGACCTTATGTTTTTAAGAAAGATAAATATAGATGATTAGGTTCTTGATTCAAAGGAGGAATGTAGCTCTTCGTTGCATTTTTAACAGAGTGTGAACGGATAATGTGTTTGTTAAATACAGGTTGCCTTTAAGGGAAAGTGACTGTTTTATGATTAATTCTCACTGTGAGTTTTATATGTTTCTTATTTGTATTGATAAACCCATTGATGGGTAGCTTGCAATTAATAATAATAATAATAACATAATGATAATAATCTGTGCAATTTCATTTTAATTTTGCATTCATCATTATACATGTAATTAACATTTATTTCAGTGGTGAAAACATGATGCCACATAATTCTAGAAATGCTGACAATTCGGAAGAAGAAAAGGAACTTTAATATTTGCATTGGATTACTAATCACGTGTTTCATTATGTGGATTGTATCTTCGTTCTCTTTTGTGAATAAGCCACCTGATGATATTAAAGACACTCCAATATATGACAACACAAGGCCCCCACAACCTGGAAGATATGAAAGTACATATCTCAATGCCATTTTACGAGATTGCGGTCAACTGTGCAACACTTCGCGGAAAGGATTACCGGGGCCATATTTTGATCGTGTGACAGCACCTATCGAATGCATGGCACTGTTTGAAAATGACTACATTGATTTAGGGCATGGAAAACCGGTGGCTCCTAAAGACTTTGCACCAGAACTGATGGATGGGTACACCATGGGTGGTCGAATACGATTAGAGAAAGTATATTACAATAACCTTTACTTAGGACAGACAAACTCGATACCAGTTTGGACGTTCAAAGATGTTGGCAATATGATACAATCAGCAAAGCACGGAAAACTGGGAGGAACATACGGAGCAAATGATACAAACGAATTATGTGATGCTCTTAAGCATACACCTGGCATTAAGGATGGACGTGTATTAGTGATTGGTTCCACAAACCCATGGGTTGAAGCTTGTGTCTAGAGGTAGGAGCAACGGAAATTGTAACTCTGGAGTACAGTGCCATTCATTCTAAACATCCTCAATTAAAAACTATTGTCCCATTATAATTTCGTAGACATTTTCTGGAAAACAAACTGGAAAATTGTGAGGTAGTTGTTGCATAGAGTTCAATAGATCATTCTGGGTTAGGCAGACTTGGGGATATGCTAAATCCATGGGGTGATATAATTACCATAGAAAGAGCTTGGCGTGTAGCAAAAGATTGGGGTTACTTGATTATATGGGTGCAATATGGAGATGAAAAAATTCAATTAAACGCAGGCAGACGCCATGATAAAATACGTTATCCTTACCTTACTACTAATTGGAGGCAGTATTACCAAGGTTATGGCGTTCAACGACCTTATGTTTTTAAGAAAGATAAATATAGATGATTAGGTTCTTGATTCAAAGGAGGAATGTAGCTCTTCGTAGTATTTTTAACATAGTGTGAACGGATAATGTGTTTGTTAAATACAGGTGGCCTTTAAGGGAAAGTGACTGTATTATCATTAATTTTCACTGTGAGTTTTATATGTTTCTTATTTTTATTGATAAACCCATTGATGGGTAGCTTGCAATTAATAATACACCAAGCTTTATTTAGGGCGGACAATGTCAATACCAGTATGGACGGTCAAAGATGTTGACAATATGATACAGTCAGCAAAGCACGGAAAACTGGGAGGAACATACGGAGCAAAGGATACAAACGAATTATGTGATGCTCTTAAGCATACACCTGGCATTAAGGATGGACATGTATTAGTGATTGGTTCCACAAACCCATGGGTTGAAGCATGTGTCTAGAGGTAGGAGCAACGGAAATTGTAACTCTGGAGTACAGTGCCATTCATTCTAAACATCCTCAATTAAAAACTATGGTCCCATTATAATTTCGTAGACATTTTCTGGAAAACAAACTGGAAAATTCTGAGGTAGTTGATATATAGAGCTCAATAGATCATTCTGGGTTAGGCAGACTTGGGGATATGCTATATCCATGGGGTGATATAATTACCATAGAACGAGCTTGGCGTGTAACAAAAGATTGGGGTTACTTGATTATAGGGGTGCAATATGGAGATGAAAAAATTCAGTTCAACGCACGCAGACGCTATAATAAAATACGTTATCCCTACCTCACTACTAATTGGAGGCAGTATTACCAAGGTTATGGCGTTCAACGACTTTATGTTTTTAAGAAAGATAAATATAGATGATTAGGTTCTTGATTCAAAGGAGGAATGTAGCTCTTCGTTGCATTTTTAACAGAGTGTGAACTGATAATGTGTTTGTTAAATACAGGTGGCCTTTAAGGGAAAGTGACTGTTTTATGATTACTTCTCACTGTGAGTTTTATATGTTTCTTATTTGTATTGATAAACCCATTGATGGGTAGCTTGCAATTAATAATAATAATAATAAAATAATGATAATAATCTGTGCAATTTCATTTTAATTTTGCATTCGTCATTATACATGTAATTAACATTTATTTCAGTGGTGAAAACATGATGCCACATAATTCTAGAAATGCTGACAATTCGGAAGAAGAAAAGGAACTTTAATATTTGCATTGGATTACTAATCACGTGTTTCATTATGTGGATTGTATCTTCGTTCTCTTTTGTGAATAAGCCACCTGATGATATTAAAGACACTCCAATATATGACAACACAAGGCCCCCACAACCTGGAAGATATGAAAGTACATATCTCAATGCCATTTTACGAGATTGCGGTCAACTGTGCAACACTTCGCGGAAAGGATTACCGGGGCCATATTTTGATCGTGTGACAGCACCTATCGAATGCATGGCACTGTTTGAAAATGACTACATTGATTTAGGGCATGGAAAACCGGTGGCTCCTAAAGACTTTCCACCAGAACTGATGGATGGGTACACCATGGGTGGTCGAATACGATTAGAGAAAGTATATTACAATAAACTTTATTTAGGACGCACAAACTCGATACCAGTTTAGACGGTCAAAGATGTTGACAATATGATACAATCAGCAAAGCACGGAAAACTGGGAGGAACATACGGAGCAAAGGATACAAACGAATTATGTGATGCTCTTAAGCATACACCTGGCATTAATGATGGACGTGTATTAGTGATTGGTTCCACAAACCCATGGGTTGAAGCTTGTGTCTAGAGGTAGGAGCAACGGAAATTGTAACTCTGGAGTACAGTGCCATTCATTCTAAACATCCTCAATTAAAAACTATGGTCCCATTATAATTTCGTAGACATTTTCTGGAAAACAAACTGGAAAATTGTGAGGTAGTTGTTGCATAGAGTACAATAGATCATTCTGGGTTAGGCAGACTTGGGGATATGCTAAAACCATGGGGTGATATAATTACCATAGAAAGAGCTTGGCGTGTAACAAAAGATTGGGGTTACTTGATTATAGGGGTGCAATATGGAGATGAAACAATTCAATTCAACGCAGGCAGACGCTATGATAAAAGACGTTATTCTTACCTTACTACTAATTGGAGGTAGTATTACCAAGGTTATGGCGTTCAACGACCTTATGTTTTCAAGAAAGATAAATATAGATGATTAGGTTCTTGATTCAAAGGTGGAATGTATCTCTTCGTTGTATTTTTAACAGAGTGTGAACGGATAATGTGTTTGTTAAATACAGGTGGCCTTCAAAGGAAAGTGACTGTATTATCATTAATTTTCACTGTGAGTTTTATATGTTTCTTATATGTATTGATAAACCCATTAATGGGTAGCTTGCAATTAATAATACAATAAGCTTTATTTAGGGCGGACAATTTCAATATCAGTATAGATGGTCAAATATGTTGACAATATGATACAGTCAGCAAAGCAAGGAAAGCTGGGAGGAACATACGGAGCAAAGGATACAAACGAATAACGTGATGCTCTTAAGCATACACCTGGCATTAATGATGGACGTGTATTAGTGGTCGGTTCCACAAACCCATGGGTTGAATCATGTGCATTAGAGGTAGGAGCAACGGAAATTGTAACTCTAGAGTACAGTGCCATTCATTCTATACATCCTCAATTAAAAAATATGGTCCCATTATAATTTCGTAGACATTTTCTGGAAAACAAACTGGAAAATTCTGAGGTAGTTGTTACATAGAGCTCAATATATCATTCTGGGTTAGGCAGACTTGGGGATATGCTAAATCCATGGGGTGATATAATTACCATAGAAAGAGTTGGCGTGTAACAAAAGATTGGGGTTACTTGATTATAGGGGTGCAATATTGAGATGAAAAAATGCAATTCAACGCAGGCAGACGCTATAATAAAATACGTTATCCTTACCTTACTACTAATTGGAGGCAGTATTACCAAGGTTATGGCGTTCAACGACCTTATGTTTTTAAGAAAGATAAATATTGATGATTAGGCTCTTGATTCAAAGGAGGAATGTAGCTCTTCGTTGCATTTTTAACAGAGTGTGAACGGATAATGTGTTTGTTAAATACAGGTGGTCTTTAAGGGAAAGTGACTGTTTTATGATTAATTCTCACTGTGAGTTTTATATGTTTCTTATTTGTATTGATAAACCCATTGATGGGTAGCTTGCAATTAATAATAATAATAATAAAATAATGATAATAATCTGTGCAATTTCATTTTAATTTTGCATTCGTCATTATACATGTAATTAACATTTATTTCAGTGGTGAAAACATGATGCCACATAATTCTAGAAATGCTGACAATTCGGAAGAAGAAAAGGAACTTTAATATTTGCATTGGATTACTAATCACGTGTTTCATTATGTGGATTGTATCTTCGTTCTCTTTTGTGAATAAGCCACCTGATGATATTAAAGACACTCCAATATATGACAACACAAGGCCCCCAAAACCTGGAAGATATGAAAGTACATATCTCAATTCCATTTTACGAGATTGTGGTCAACTGTGCAACACTTCGCGGAAAGGATTACCGGGGCTATATTTTGATCGTGTGACAGCACCTATCGAATGAATGGCACTGTTTGAAAATGACTACATTGATTTAGTGCATGGAAAACCGGTGGCTCCTAAAGACTTTCCACAAGAACTGATGGATGGGTACACCATGGGTGGTCGAATACGATTAGAGAAAGTCTATTACAATAAACTTTATTTAGGACGCACAAACTCGATACCAGTTTGGACGGTCAAAGATGTTGACAATATGATACAATCAGCAAAGCACGGAAAACTGGGAGGAACATACGGTGCAAAGGATACAAACGAATTATGTGATGCTCTTAAACATACACCTGGCATTAAGGATGGACGTGTATTAGTGATTGGTTCCACAAACCCATGGGTTGAAGCTTGTGTCTAGAGGTAGGAGCAACGGAAATTGTAACTCTGGAGTACAGTGCCATTCATTCTAAACATCCTCAATTAAAAACTATGGTCCCATTATAATTTCGTAGACATTTTCTGGAAAACAAACTGGAAAATTGTGAGGTAGTTGTTGCATAGAGCTCAATAGATCATTCTGGGTTAGGCAGACTTGGGGATATGCTAAATCCATGGGGTGATATAATTACCATACAACGAGCTTGGCGTGTAACAAAAGATTGGGGTTACTTGATTATAGGGGTGCAATATGGAGATGAAAAAAATCAATTCAACGCAGGCACACGCTATGATAAGATAAGTTATCCTTACCTTACTACTAATTGGAGACAGTATTACCAAGGTTATGGCGTTCAACGACCTTATGTTTTTAAGAAAGATAAATATAGATGATTAGGTTCTTGATTCAAAGGAGGAATGTAGCTCTTCGTTGTATTTTTTAAATAGTGTGAACGGATAATGTGTTTGTTAAATACAGATGGCCTTTAAAGGAAAGTGACTGTATTATCATTAATTTTCACTTTGAGTTTTATATGTTTCTTATTTTTATTGATAAACCCATTGATGGGTAGCTTGCAATTAATAATACAATAAGCTTTATTTAGGGCGAACAATTTCAATACCAGTATGGACGGTCAAAGCTGTTGACAATATGATACAATTGGCAAAGCAAGGAAAGCTGGGAAGAACATTCGGAGCAAAGGATACAAACGAATAACGTGATGCTCTTAAGCATACACCTGGCATTAAGGATGGACGTGTATTAGTGATCGGTTCCACAAACCCATGGGTTGAAGCATGTGTCTTAAAGGTAGTAGTAACGGAAATTGTAACTCTGGAGTACAGTGCCATTCATTCTAAACATCCTCAATTAAAAACTATGGTCCCATTATAATTTCGTAGACATTTTCTGGAAAACAAACTGGACAATTCTGAGGTAGTTGTTACATAGAGCTCAACAGATCATTCTGGGTTAGGCAGACTTGGGGATATGCTAAATCCATGGGGTGATATAATTACCATACAACGAGCTTGGCGTGTAACAAAAGATTGGGGTTACTTGATTATAGGGGTGCAATATGGAGATGAAAAAAATCAATTCAACGCAGACACACGCTATGATAAGATACGTTATCCTTACCTTACTACTAATTGGAGGCAGTATTACCAAGGTTATGGCGTTCAACGACCTTATGTTTTTGAGAAAGATAAATATAGATGATTAGATTCTTGATTCAAAGGTGGAATGTATCTCTTCGTTGTATTTTTAACAGATTGCGAACGGATAATGTGTTTGTTAAATACAGGTGGCCTTTAAAGAAAAGTGACTGTATTATCATTAATTTTCACTGTGAGTTTTATATGTTTCTTATATGTATTGATAATCCCATTAATGGGTAGCTTGCAATTAATAATACAATAAGCTTTATTTAGGGCGTACAATTTCAATACCAGTATGGACGGTCAAAGATGTTGACAATATGATACAGTTAGCAAAGCAAGGAAAGCTGGGAAGAACATACGGAGCAAAGGATACAAACGAATAACGTGATGCTCTTAGGCATACACCTGGCATTAAGGATGGACGTGTATTAGTGATTGGTTCCACAAACCCATGGGTTGAAGCATGTGTCTTGGAGGTAGGAGCAACGGAAATTGTAACTCTGGAGTACAGTGCCATTCATCATAAACATCCTCAATTAAAAACTATGGTCCCATTATAATTTCGTAGACATTTTCTGGAAAACAAACTGGACAATTCTGATGTAGTTGTTACATAGAGCTCAATAGATCATTCTGGGTTAGGCAGACTTTGGGATATGCTAAATCCATGGGGTGATATAATTACCATACAACGAGCTTGGCGTGTAACAAAAGATTGAGGTTACTTGATTATAGGGGTGCAATATGGAGATGAAAAAAATCAACTCAACGCAGACAGACGCTATAATAAAATACGTTATCCTTACCTTACTACTAATTGGAGGCATTATTACCAAGGTTATGGCGTTCAACGACTTGATGTGTTTAAGAAAGATAAATATAGATGATTAGGTTCTTGATTCAAAGGAGGAATGAAGCTCTTCGTTGCATTTTTAACAGAGTGTGAACGGATAATGTGTCTGTTAAATACAGTTGGAGTTTAAGGGAAAGTGACTGTATTATCATTAATTTTCACTGTGAGTTTTATATGTTTCTAATTTGTATTGATAAACCCATTGATGGGTAGCTTGCAATTAATAATACAATAAGCTTTAGTTAGGGCGGACAATTTCAATACCAGTATGGACTGTCAAATATGTTGACAATATGATACAGTCAGCAAAGCAAGTAAAGCTGGGAGGAACATACTGAGCAAAGGATACAAACGAATAACGTGATGCTCTTAAGCATACACCTGGCATTAAGGATGGACGTGTATTAGTGATCGGTTCCACAAACCCATGGGTTGAATCATGTGTATTAGAGGGAGGGGCAACGGAAATTGTAACTCTAGAGTACAGTGCCATTCATTCTAAACATCCTCAATTAAAAACTATGGTCCCATTATAATTTCGTAGACATTTTCTGGAAGACAAACTGGAAAATTATGAGGTAGTTGTTACATAGAGCTCAATAGATCATTCTGGGTTAGGCAGACTTGGGGATATGTTAAATCCATGGGGTGATATAATTACCATACAACGAGCTTGGCGTGTAACAAAAGATTGGGGTTATTTGATTATAGGGGTGCAATATGGAGATGAAAAAATTCAATTCAACGCAGGCAGACGCTATAATAAAATACGTTATCCTTACCTTACTACTAATTGGAGGCAGTATTACCAAGGTTATGGCGTTCAACGACCTTATGTTTTTAAGAAAGATAAATATAGATGATTAGGTTCTTGATTCAAAGGAGGAATGTAGCTCTTCGTTGTATTTTTAACATAGTGTGAACGGATAATGTGTTTGTTAAATACAGGTGGTCTTTAAGGGAAAGTGACTGTATTAGCATTAATTTTCACTGTCAGTTTTATATGTTTCTTATTTTTATTGATAAACCCATTGATGGGTAGCTTGCAATTAATAATACAATAAGCTTTATTTAGGGCGGACAATTTCAATACCAGTATGGACGGTCAAAGATGTTGACAATATGATACAGTCAGCAAAGCAAGGAAAGCTGGGAGGAACATACGGAGCAAAGGATACAAACGAATAACGTGATGCTCTTAAGCATACACCTGGCATTAAGGATGGACGTGTATTTGTGATTGGTTCCACAAACCCATGGGTTGAAGCCTGTGTCTTAGAGATAGGAGCAACGGAAATTGTAACTCTGGAGTACAGTGCCATTCATTCTAAACATCCTCAATTAAAAACTATGGTCCCATTATAATTCCGTAGACATTTTCTGGAAGACAAACTGGAAAATTCTGAGGTAGTTGTTACATAGGGCTCAATAGATCATTCTGGGTTAGGCAGACTTGGGGATACGTTAAATCCATGGGGTGATATAATTACCATACAACGAGCTTGGCGTGTAACAAAAGATTGGGGTTATTTGATTATAGGGGTGCAATATGGAGATGAAAAAAATCAATTCAACGCAGGCAGACGCTATAATAAAATACGTTATCCTTACCTTACTACTAATTGGAGGCAGTATTACCAAGGTTATGGCGTTCAACGACCTTATGTTTTTAAGAAAGATAAATATAGATGATTAAGTTCTTGATTCAAAGGAGGAATGTAGCTCTTCGTTGCATTTTAACAGAGTGTGAACGGATAATGTGTTTGTTAAATACAGGTGGTCTTTAAGGGAAAGTGACTGTATTAGCATTAATTTTCACTGTGAGTTTTATATGTTTCTTATTTGTATTGATAAACCCATTGATGGGTAGCTTGCAATTAATAATACAATAAGCTTTATTTAGGGCGAACAATTTCAATACCAGTGTGGACGGTCAAAGATGTTGACAATATGGTACAGTTGACAAAGCAAGGAAAGCTGGGAAGAACATTCGGAGCAAAGGATACAAACGAATAACGTGATGCTCTTAAGCATACACCTGGCATTAAGGATGGACGTGTATTAGTGATCGGTTCCACAAACCCATTGGTTGAAGCATGTGTCTTAAAGGTAGTAGTAACGGAAATTGTAACTCTGGAGTACAGTGCCATTCATTCTAAACATCCTCAATTAAAAACTATGGTCCCATTATAATTTCGTAGACATTTTCTGGAAAACAAACTGGACAATTCTGAGGTAGTTGTTACATAGAGCTCAACAGATCATTCTGGGTTAGACAGACTTGGGATATGCTAAATTCATGGGGTGATATAATTACCACAGAACGAGCTTGGCGTGTAACAAAAGATTGGGGTTACTTGATTATAGGGGTGCAATATGGAGATGACAAAATTCAATTCAACGCAGGCAGACGCTATAATAAAATACATTATCCTTACCTTACTACTAATTGGAGGCAGTATTACCAAGGTTATGGCGTTCAACGACCTTATGTTTTTGAGAAAGATAAATATAGATGATTAGATTCTTGATTCAAAGGAGGAATGTATCTCTTCGTTGTATTTTTAACAGATTGCGAACGGATAATGTGTTTGTTAAATACAGGTGGCCTTTAAAGGAAAGTGACTGTATTATCATTAATTTTCACTGTGAGTTTTATATGTTTCTTATATGTATTGATAATCCCATTAATGGGTAGCTTGCAATTAATAATACAATAATCTTTATTTAGGGCGGACAATTTCAATACCAGTATGGACGGTCAAAGATGTTGACAATATGATACAGTCAGCAAAGCAAGGAAAGCTGGGAAGAACATACGGAGCAAAGGATACAAACGAATAACGTGATGCTCTTAGGCATACACCTGGCATTAAGGATGGACGTGTATCAGTGATCGGTTCCACAAACCCATGGGTTGAAGCATGTGTCTTAGAGGTAGGAGCAACGGAAATTGTAACTCTGGAGTACAGTGCCATTCATTCTAAACATCCTCAATTAAAAACTATGGTCCCATTATAATATCGTAGACATTTTCTGGAAGACAAACTGGAAAATTCTGAGGTAGTTGTTACATAGAGCTCAATTGATCATTCTGGGTTAGGCAGACTTGGGGATATGCTAAATCCATGGGGTGATATAATTACCATACAACGAGCTTGGCGTGTAACAAAAGATTGGGGTTACTTGATTATAGGGGTGCAATATGGAGATGAAAAAATTCAATTCAACGCAGGCAGACGCTATAATAAAATACGTTATCCTTACCTTACTACTAATTGGAGGCAGTATTACCAAGGTTATGGCGTTCAACGACCTTATGTTTTTAAGAAAGATAAATATAGATGATTAGGTTCTTGATTCAAAGGATGAATGTAGCTCTTCGTTGTATTTTTAACAGAGTGTGAACGGATAATGTGTTTGTTAAATACAGGTGGACTTTAAGGGAAAGTGACTCTATTATCATTAATTTTCACTGTGAGTTTTATATGTTTCTTATATGTATTGATAAACCCATTAATGGGTAGCTTGCAATTAATAATACAATAAGCTTTATTTATGGCGGACAATTTCAATACCAGTATGGACGGTCAAAGATGTTGACAATATGATACAGTCAGCAAAGCAAGGAAAGCTGGGAGGAACATACGGAGCAAAGGATACAAACGAATAACGTGATGCTCTTAAGCACACACCTGGCATTAAGGATGGACGTATATTAGTGGTTGGTTCCACAAACCCATGGGTTGAAGCATGTGTCTTAAAGGTAGTAGTAACGGAAATTGTAAATCTGGAGTACAGTGCCATTCATTCTAAACATCCTCAATTAAAAACTATGGTCCCATTATAATTTCGTAGACATTTTCTGGAAAACAAACTGGAAAATTGTGAGGTAGTTGTTGCATAGAGTTCAATAGATCATTCTGGGTGAGGCAGACTTGGGGATATGCTAAATCCACGGGGTGATATAATTACCATACAACGAGCTTGGCGTGTAACAAAAGATTGGGGTTACTTGATTATAGGGGTGCAATATGGAGATGAAAAAAATCAATTCAACGCATGCAGACGCTATAATAAAATACGTTATCCTTACCTTACTACTAATTGGAGGCAGTATTACCAAGGTTATGGCGTTCAACGACTATATGTTTTTAAGAAAGATCAATAAAGATGATTAGGTTCTTGATTCAAAGGAGGAATGTGGCTCTTCGTTGTATTTTTAACAGAGTGTGAACGGATAATGTGTTTGTTAAATACAGGTGGCCTTTAAGGGAAAGTGACTGTATTATCATTAATTTTCACTCTGAGTTTTATATGTTTCTTATTTGTATTGATAAACCCATTGATGGGTAGCTTGCAATTAATAATACAATAAGCTTTATTTAGGGCGGACAATTTCAATACCAGTATGGACGGTCAAAGATGTTGACAATATGATACAGTCAGCAAAGCAAGGAAAGCTAGGAAAAACATTCGGAGCAAAGGATACAAACGAATAACGTGATGCTCTTAAACATACACCTGGCATTAAGGATGGACGTGTATTAGTGATCGGTTCCACAAACCCATGGGCTGAAGCATGTGTCTTAGAGTTAGGAGCAACGGAAATTGTAACTCTGGAGTACAGTGCCATTCATTCTAAACATCCTCAATTAAAAACTATGATCCCATTATAATTTCGTAGACATGTTCTGGAAGACCAACTGTAAAATTCTGAGGGAGTTGTTACATAGAGCTCAATTGATCATTCTGGGTTAGGCAGACTTGGGGATATGCTAAATCCATGGGGTGATATAATTACCATACAACGAGCTTGGCGTGTAACAAAAGATTGGGGTTACTTGATTATAGGGGTGCAATATGGAGATGAAAAAATTCAATTCAACGCAGGCAGACGCTATAATAAAATACGTTATCCTTACCTTACTACTAATTGGAGGCAGTATTACCAAGGTTATGGCGTTCAACGACCTTATGTTTTTAAGAAAGATAAATATAGATGATTAGGTTCTTGATTCAAAAGAGGAATGTAGCTCTTCGTTGTATTTTTAAGAGAGTGTGAACGGATAATGTGTTTGTTAAATACAGGTGGACTTTAAGGGAAAGTGACTGTATTATCATTAATTTTCACTGTGAATTTTATATGTTTCTTATATGTATTGATAAACCCATTAATGGGTAGCTTGCAATTAATAATACAATAAGCTTTATTTAGGGCGGACAATGTCAATACCAGTATGGACGGTAAAAGATGTTGACAATATGATACAGTCAGCAAAGCAAGGAAAGCTGGGAGGAACATACGGAGCAAAGGATACAAACGAATAACGTGATGCTCTTAAGCACACACCTGGCATTAAGGATGGACGTGTATTAGTGATTGGTTCCACAAACCCATGGGTTGAAGCATGTGTCTTAGAGGTAGTAGTAACGGACATTGTAACTCTGGAGTACAGTGCCATTCATTCTAAACATCCTCAATTAAAAACTATGGTCCCATTATAATTTCGTAGACATTTTCTGGAAAACAAACTGGACAATTCTGAGGTAGTTGTTACCTAGAGCTCAATAGATCATTCTGGGTTAGGCAGACTTGGGATATGCTAAATCCATGGGGTGATATAATTACCACAGAACGAGCTTGGCATGTAACAAAAGATTGGGGTTACTTGATTATAGGGGTGCAATATGGAGATGAAAAAATTCAATTCAACGCAGGCAGACGCTATGATAAAATACATTATCCTTACCTTACTACTAATTAGAGGCAGTATTACCAAGGTTATGGCGTTCAACGACCTTATGTTTTAAGAAAGATAAATATAGATGATTAGGTTCTTGATTCAAAGGAGGAATGTAGCTCTTCGTTGTATTTTAACAGAGTGTGAACGGATAATGTGTTTGTTAAATACAGGTGGCCTTTAAGGGAAAGTGACTGTATTATCATTAATTGTCACTGTGCGTTTTATATGTTTCTTATTTGTATTGATAAACCCATTGATGGGTAGCTTGCAATTAATAATACAATAAGCTTTATTTAGGGCGGACAATGTCAATACCAGTATGGACGGTCAAAGATGTTGACAATATGATACAGTCAGCAAAGCAAGGAAAGCTGGGAGGAACATACGGAGCAAAGGATACAAACGAATAACGTGATGCTCTTAAGCACACACCTGGCATTAAGGATGGACGTGTATTAGTGGTTGGTTCCACAAACCCATGGGTTGAAGCATATGTCTTAAAGGTAGTAGTAACGGAAATTGTAACTCTGGAGTACAGTGCCATTCATTCTAAACATCCTCAATTAAAAACTATGATCCCATTATAATTTCGTAGACATTTTTTGGAAAACAAACTGGACAATTCTGAGGTAGTTGTTACATAGAGCTCAATATATCATTCTGGGTTAGGCAGACTTGGGATATGCTAAATCCATGGGGTGATATAATTACCACAAAACGAGCTTGGCGTGTAACAAAAGATTGGGGTTACTTGATTATAGGGGTGCAATATGGAGATGAAAAAATTCAATTCAACGCAGGCAGACGCTATGATAAAATACGTTATCCTTACCTTACTACTAATTAGAGGCAGTATTACCAAGGTTATGGCGTTCAACGACCTTATGTTTTTAAGAAAGATAAATAAAGATGATTAGGTTCTTGATTCAAAGGAGGAATGTGGCTCTTCGTTGTATTTTTAACAGAGTGTGAACGGATAATGTGTTTGTTAAATACAGGTGGCCTTTAAGGGAAAGTGACTGTATTATCATTAATTTTCACTCTGAGTTTTATATGTTTCTTATTTGTATTGATAAACCCATTGATGGGTAGCTTGCAATTAATAATACAATAAGCTTTATTTAGGGCGGACAATTTCAATACCAGTATGGACGGTCAAAGATGTTGACAATATGATACAGTCAGCAAAGCAAGGAAAGCTGGGAAAAACATTCGGAGCAAAGGATACAAACGAATAACGTGATGCTCTTAAGCATACACCTGGCATTAAGGATGGACGTGTATTAGTGATCGGTTCCACAAACCCATGGGTTGAAGCATGTGTCTTAGAGGTAGGAGCAACGGAAATTGTAGCTCTGGAGTACAGTGCCATTCATTTTAAACATCCTCAATTAAAAACTATGGTCCCATTATAATTTCGTAGACATTTTCTGGAAGACAAACTGAAAAATTCTGAGGTAGTTGTTACATAGAGCTTAATTGATCATTCTGGGTTAGGCAGACTTGGGGATATGCTAAATCCATGGGGTGATATAATTACTATACAACGAGCTTGGCGTGTAACAAAATATTGGGGTTACTTGATTATAGGGGTGCAATATGGAGATGAAAAAAATCAATTCAACGCAGGCAGACGCTATGATAAAATACGTTATCCTTACCTTACTACTAATTGGAGGC
>MJUT01047984.1:0-15104 GCA_002080005.1 Gigantidas platifrons | reverse complement strand
TTTAAGAAAGATAAATATAGATGATTAGGTTCTTGATTCAAAGGAGGAATGTAGCTCTTCGTTGTATTTTTAACAGAGTGTGAACGGATAATGTGTTTGTTAAATACAGGTGGACTTTAAGGGAAAGTGACTGTATTATCATTAATTTTCACTATGAGTTTTATATGTTTCTTATATGTATTGATAAACCCATTAATGGGTAGCTTGCAATTAATAATACAATAAGCTTTATTTAGGGAGGACAATGTCAATACCAGTATGGACGGTAAAAGATGTTGACAATATGATACAGTCAGCAAAGCAAGGAAAGCTGGGAGGAACATACGGAGCAAAGGATACAAACGAATAACGTGATGCTCTTAAGCATACACCTGGCATTAAGGATGGACGGGTATTAGTGATTGTTTCCACATACCCATGTTTTGAAACATGTGTCTTAGAGGTAGTAGCAACGGAAATTTTAACTCTGGAGTACAGTGCCATTCATTCTAAACATCCTCAATTAAAAACTATGGTCCCATTATAATTTCGTAGACATTTTTTGGAAAACAAACTGGAAAATTCTGAGGTAGTTGTTACATAGACCTCAATAGATCATTCTGAGTTAGGCAGACATAGGGATATGCTAAATCCATTGGGTGATATAATTACCATATAAAGAGCTTGGCGTGTAACAAAAGATTGGGGTTACTTGATTATAGGTGTGCAATATGGAGATGAAAAAATTCAATTCAACGCAGGCAGACGCCATGATAAAATACGTTATCCTTACCTTACTACTAATTGGAGGCAGTATTACCAAGGTTATGGCGTTCAACGACCTTATTTTTTTTAAGAAATATAAATATAGATGATTAGGTTCTTGATTCAAAGGAGGAATGTAGCTCTTCGTTGTATTTTTAACAGAGTGTGAACGGATAATGTGTTTGTTAAATACAGGTGGCCTTTAAGGGAAAGTGACTGTATTATCATTAATTTTCACTCTGAGTTTTATATGTTTCTTATTTGTATTGATAAACCCATTGATGGGTAGCTTGCAATTAATAATACAATAAGCTTTATTTAGGGTGGACAATGTCAATACCAGTATCGACGGTCAAAGATGTTGATAATATGATACAGTCAGCAAAGCAAGGAAAGCTGGGAGGAACATACGGAGCAAAGGATACAAACGAATTACGTGATGCTCTTAAGCACACACTTGGCATTAAGGATGGACGTGTATTAGTGATTGGTTCCACAAACCCATGGGTTGAAGCATGTGTCTTTGAGGTAGTAGCAACGGAAATTGTAACTCTGGAGTACAGTGCCATTCATTATAAACATCCTCAATTAAAAACTATGGTCCCATTATAATTTTGTAGACATTTTCTGGAAAACAAACTGCAAAATTCTGAGGTAGTTGTTACATAGAGCTCAATAGATCATTCTGGGTTAGGAAGACTTGGGTATATTCTAAATCCATGGGGTGATATAATTACCATAGAACGAGCTTGGTGTGTAACAAAAGATTGGGGTTACTTGATTATATGGGTGCAATATGGAGATGACAAAATTCAATTCAACGCAGGCAGACGCTATGATAAAATACGTTATCCTTAACTTACTACTAATTGGAGGCCGTATTATAAAGGTTATGGCGTTCAACGAACTTATGTGTTTAAGAAAGATAAATATAGATGATTAGGTTCTTGATTCAAAGGAGGAATGTAGCCCTTCGTTGTATTTTTAACAGAGTGTGAACGGATAATATGCTTGTTAAATACAGGTTGCCTTTAAAGGAGAGTGACTGTATTATCATTCATTTTCACTGTGAGTTTTATATGTTTCTTATTTGTATTGATAAACCCATTGATGGGTAGCTTGCAATTAATAATACAATACGCTTTATTTAGGGCGGACAATGTCAATACCAGTATGGACGTTCAAAGATGTTGACAATATGATACAGTCAGCAAAGCAAGGAAATCTGGGAGGAACATACGGAGCAAAGGATACAAACGAATAACATGATGCTCTTAAGCATACACCTAGCATTAAGGATGGACGTGTATTAGTGATTGGTTCCACAAACCCATGGGTTGAAGCATGTGTCTTAGAGGTAGGAGCAACGGAAATTGTAACTCTGGAGTACAGTGCCATTTATTCTACACATCCCCAATTAAAAACTATGGTCCCATTATAATTTCATAGACATTTTCTGGAAAACAAACTGGGAAATTGTGAGGTAGCTGTTAGATAAAGCTCAATAGATCATTCTGGGTTAGGCAGACTTGGGGATATGCTAAATCCATGGGGTGATATAATTACCATAGAACGAGCTTGGCGTGCAACGAAAGATTGGGGTTACTTGCTTATAGGGGTGAAATATGCAGATGAAAAAATTCAATTCAGCGCAGACAGACGCTATGATAAAATACGTTATCCTTACCTTACTACTAATTGGAGGCAGTATTACCAAGGTTATGGCGTTCAGCGACCTTATGTTTTTAAGAAAGATAAATATAGATGATTAGGTTCTTGATTCAAAAGAGGAATGTAGCTCTTCGTTGTATTTTTAACAGAGTGTGAACGGATAATGTGTTTGTTAAATACAGGTGGCCTTTAAGGGAAAGTGACTGTATTAGCATTAATGTTCACTGTGAGTTTTATATGTTTCTTATTTGTATTGATAAACCCATTGATGGGTAGCTTGCAATTAATAATACACTAAGCTTTATTTAGGGCGGACAATGTCAATACCAGTATGGACGGTCAAATATGTTGATAATATGATACAGTCAGCCAAGCACGGAAAACTGGGAGGAACATACGAGCAAAGGAAACAAACGAATTATGTGATGCTCTTAAGCATACACCTGGCATTAAGGATGGACGTGTATTAGTGATCGGTTCCACAAACACATTGGTTGAAGCATGTGTCTAGAGGTAGGAGCAACGGAAATTTAAATCTGGAGTACATTGCCATTCATTCTAAACATCCTCAATTAAAAACTATATTCCCATTATAATTTCGTAGACATTTTCTGGAAAACAAACTGGAAAATTGTGAGGTAGTTGTTGCATAGAGTTCAATAGATCATTCTGGTTTAGGCAGACTTGGGGATATGCTAAATCCAGGGGGTGATATAATTACCATAGAAAGAGCTTGGAGTGTAACAAAAGATTGGGGTTACTTGATTATAGGGGTGCAATATGGAGATGAACAAATTCAATTCAACGCAGGCAGACGCTATGATAAAATACGTTATCCTTACCTTACTACTAATTGGAGACAGCAATACCAATGTTATGGCGTTCAACGACCTTATATGTTTAAGAAAGATAAATATAGATGATTAGGGTTTTGATTCAAAGGAGGAATGTATCTCTTCGTTGTATTTTTAACAGAGTGTGAACGGATAATGTGTTTGTTAAATACAGGTGGCCTTTAAGGGAAAGTGACTGTATTATCATTAATTTGCACTGTGAGTTTTATATGTTTCTTATATGTATTGATAAACCCATTAATGGGTAGCTTGCAATTAATAATACAATAAGCTTTATTTAGGGCGGACAATGTCAATACCAGTATGGACGGTAAACGATGTTGACAATATGATACATTCAGCAAAGCAAGGAAAGCTGGGAGGAACATACGCAGCAAAGGATACAAACGAATAACGTGATGCTCTAAAAGCATACACCTGGCATTAAGGATGGACGTGTATTAGTGATCGGTTCCACAAACCCATGGGTTGAAGCATGTGTCTAGAGGTAGGATCAACGAAATTGTAACTCTGGAGTACATTGCCATTCATTCTAAACATCCTCAATTAAAAACTATATTCCCATTATAATTTGGTAGACATTTTCTGGAAAACAAATTGGAAAATTCTGAGGTAGTTGCTACATAGAGCTCAATATATCATTATGGGTTAGGCAGACTTGGGGATATGCAAAATCCGTGGGGTGATATACTTACCATAGAACGAGCTTGGCGTGTAGCAAAAGATTGGGGTTACTTGATTATAGGGGTGCAACATGGAGATGAAAAAAATCAATTCAACGCAGGCAGACGCTATAATAAAATACGTTATCCTTACCTTACTACTAATTGGAGGCAGTATTACCAAGGTTATGGCGTTCAACGACCTTATGTTTTTTAAAAAGATAAATGTAGATGATTAGGTTCTTGATTCAAAGGAGGAAAGTAGCTCTTCGTTGTATTTTTAACAGAGTGTGAACGGATTATGTGCTTGTTAAATACAGGTGGCCTTTAAGGGAAAGTGACTGTATTATCATTAATTTTCACTGTGAGTTTTATATGTTTGTTATTTGTATTGATAAACCCATTGATGGGTAGCTTGCAATTAAAAATACAATAAGCTTTATTTAGGGTGGACAATGTCAATACCAGTATCGACGGTCAAAGATGTTGATAATATGATACAGTCAGCAAAGCAAGGAAAGCTGGGAGGAACATACGGAGCAAAGGATACAAACGAATTACGAGGTGCTCTTAAGCACACACTTGGCATTAAGGATGGACGTGTATTAGTGATTGGTTCCACAAACCCATGGGTTGAAGCATGTGTCTTAGAGGGAGTAGCAACGGGAATTGTAACTCTGGAGTACAGTGCCATTCATTATAAACATCCTCAATTAAAAACTATGGTCCCATTATAATTTCGTAGACATTTTCTGGAAAACAAACTGGAAAATTGTGAGGTAGTTGTTACATAGAGCTCAATAGATCATTCTGGGTTAGGAAGACTTGGGTATATGCTAAATCCATGGGGTGATATAATTACCATAGAACGAGCTTGGCGTGTAACAAAAGATTGGGGTTACTTGATTATATGGGTGCAATGTGGAGATGACAAATTCAATTCAACGCAGGCAGACGCTATGATAAAATACGTTATCCTTACCTTACTACTAATTGGAGGCAGTATTACCAAGGTTATGGCGTTCAACGACCTTATGTTTTTAAGAAAGATAAATATAGATGATTATGTTCTTGATTCAAAGGAGGAATGTAGCTCTTCGTTGTATTTTTAACAGAGTGTGAACGGATAATGGGTTTGTTAAATACATGTGGCCTTTAAGGTAAGGTGACTGTATTATCATTAATTTTCACTGTGAGTTTTATATGTTTCTTATTTGTATTGTTAAACCCATTGATTTGTAGCTTGCAATTAATAATACAGTAAGCTTTATTTAGGGCGGACAATGTCAATACCAGTATGGACGGACAAATATGTTGATAATATGATACAGTCAGCCATGCACGGAAAACTGGGAGGAACATACGGAGCAAAGGAAACAAACGAATTATGTGATGCTCTTAAGCATACACCTGGCATTAAGGATGGACGTGTATTAGTGATCGGTTCCACAAACACATGGGTTGAAGCATGTGTCTAGAGGTAGGAGCAACGGAAATTTAAATCTGGAGTACATTGCCATTCATTCTAAACATCCTCAATTAAAAACTATATTCCCATTATAATTTCGGAGACATTTTCTGGAAAACAAACTGGAAAATTGTGATGTAGTTGTTGCATAGAGTTCAATAGATCATTCTGGTTTAGGCAGACTTGGGGATATGCTAAATACAGGGGGTGATATAATTAACATAGAAAGAGCTTGGAGTGTAACAAAAGATTGGGGTTACTTGATTATAGGGGTGCAATATGGAGATGAACAAATTCAATTCAACGCAGGCAGACGCTATGATAAAATACGTTATCCTTACCTTACTACTAATTGGAGGCAGCAATACCAATGTTATGGCGTTCAACGACCTTATATGTTTAAGAAAGATAAATATAGATGATTAGGGTTTTAATTCAAAGGAGGAATGTATCTCTTCGTTGTATTTTTAACAGAGTGTGAACGGCTAATGTGTTTGTTAAATACATGTGGCCTTTAAGGGAAAGTGACTGTATTATCATTAATTTGCACTGTGAGTTTTATATATTTCTTATATGTATTGATAAACCCATTAATGGGTAGCTTGCAATTAATAATACAATAAGCTTTATTTAAGGGCGGACAATGTCAATACCAGTATGGACGGTAAAAGATGTTGACAATATGATACATTCAGCAAAGCAAGGAAAGCTGGGAGGAACATACGCAGCAAATGATACAAACGAATAACGTGATGCTCTAAAAGCATACACCTGGCATTAAGGATGGACGTGTATTAGTGATCGGTTCCACAAACCCATGGGTTGAAGCATGTGTCTAGAGGTAGGAGCAACGGAAATTGTAACTCTGGAGTATATTGCCATTCATTCTAAACATCCTCAATTAAAAACTATGGTCCCATTATAATTTCGTATACATTTTCTGGAAAACAAATTGGAAAATTCTGAGGTAGTTGTTACATAGAGCTCAATATATCATTATGGGTTAGGCAGACTTGAGGATATGCTAAATCCGTGGGGTGATATAATTACCATAGAACGAGCTTGGCGTGTAACAAAAGATTGGGGTTATTTGATTATAGGGGTGCAATATGGAGATGAAAAAAATCAACTCAACGCAGGCAGACGCTATAATAAAATACGTTATCCTTACCTTACTACTAATTGGAGGCAGTATTACCAAGGCTATGGCGTTCAACGACCTTATGTTTTTAAGAAAGATACATATAGATGATTAGGTTCTTGATTCAAAGGAGGAATGTAGCTCTTCGTTGTATTTTTAACAGAGTGTGAACGGATAATGTGTTTGTTAAATACATGTGGCCTTTATGGTAAGGTGACTGTATTATCATTAATTTTCACTCTGAGTTTTATATGTTTCTTATTTGTATTGATAATCCCATTGATGGGTAGCTTGCAATTAATAAGACACTAAGCTTTATTTAGGGCGGACAATGTCAATACCAGTATGGACGGTCAAATATGTTGATAATATGATACAGTCAGCCAAGCACGGAAAACTGGGAGGAACATACGGAGCAAAGGAAACAAACGAATTATGTGATGATCTTAAGCATACACCTGGCATTAAGGATGGACGTGTATTAGTGATCGGTTCCACAAACCCATGGGTTGAAGCATGTGTCTAGAGGTAGGAGCAACGGAAATTGAAATCTGAAGTACATTGCCATTCATTCTAAACATCCTCAATTAAAAACTATATTCCCATTATAATTTCGTAGACATTTTCTGGAAAACAAACTGGAACATTGTGAGGTAGTTGTTACATAGAGCTCAATATATCATTATGGGTTAGGCAGACTTGGGGATATGCAAAATCCGTGGGGTGATATACTTACCATAGAACGAGCTTGGCGTGTAACAAAAGATTCGGGTTACTTGATTATAGGGGTGCAACATGGAGATGAAAAAAATTAATTCAACGCAGGCAGACGCTATAATAAAATACGTTAACCTTACCTTACTACTAATTGGAGGCAGTATTACCAAGGTTATGGCGTTCAACGACCTTATGTTTTTAAGAAAGATAAATATAGATGATTAGGTTCTTGATTCAAAGGAGGAATGTATCTCCTCGTTGTATTTTTAACAGAGTGTAAACGGATAATGTGTTTGTTAAATACAGGTGGCCTTTAAGGGAAAGCGACTTTATTATCATTAATTTCCACTGGGAGTTTTATATGTTTCTTATATGTATTGATAAACCCTTTAATGGGTAGCTTGCAATTAATAATACAATAAGCTTTATTTAGGGCGGACAATATCAATACCAGTATGGACGGTCAAAGATCTTGACAATATGATACAGTCAGCAAAGCAAGGAAAGCTGGGAAGAACATACGGAGCAAAGGATACAAACGAATAACGTGATGCTCTAAAAGCATACACCTGGCATTAAGGATGGACGTGTATTAGAGATTGGTTCCACAAACCCATGGGTTGAAGCATGTGTCTTAGTGGTAGGAGCAACGGAAATTGTAACTCTGGAGTACAGTGCCTAAACATCCTCAATTAAAAACTATGGTCCCATTATAATTTCGTAGACATTTTCTGGAAAACAAATGGAAAATTCTGAGGTTGTTGTTACATAGAGCTCAATAGATCATTCTGGGTTAGGCAGACTTGGGGATATGCTAAATCCATGGGGTGATATAATTACCATAGAACGAGCTTGGCGTGTAGCAAAAGATTGGGGTTACTTGATTATAGGGGTGCAATATGGAAATGGAAACATTCAATTCAACGCAGGCAGACGCTATAATAAAATACGTTATCCTTACCTTACTACTAATTGGAGGCAGTATTACAAAGGTTATGGCGTTCAACGACCTTATGTTTTTAAGAAAGATAAATATAGATGATTAGGTTCTTGATTCAAAGGTGGAATGTATCTCTTCGTTGTATTTTTAACAGAGTGTGAACGGATAATGCGTTTGTTAAATACAGGTGGCCTTTTAGGGAAAGTGACTGTATTATCATTAATTTTCACTGTGAGTTTTATATGTTTTTTATATGTATTGATAAACCCATTAATGGGTAGCTTGCAATTAATAATACACTAAGCTTTATTTAGGGCGAACAATTTCAATACCAGTATGGACGGTCAAAGATGTTGACAATATGATACAGTCAGCAAACCAAGGAAAGCTGGGAAGAACATACGGAGCAAATGATACAAACAGATGACGTGTTGCTCTTAAGCATACACCTGGCATTAAGGATGGACGTGTATTAGTGATTGGTTCCACAAACCCATGGGTTGAAGCATGTGTCTTAGAGGTAGGAGCAACGGAAATTGTAACTCTGGAGTACAGTGCCATTCATTCTAAACATCCACAATTAAAAACTATGGTCCCATTATAATATCGTAGACATTTTCTGGAAAACAAACTGGAAAATTGTGAGGTAATTGTTACATAGAGCTCATTAGATCATTCTGAGTTAGGCAGACTTGGGGATATGTTAAATCCATGGGGTGATATAATTACCATAGAACGAGCTTGGCGTGTTACAAAAGATTGGGGTTAATTGATTATAGGGGTGCAATATGGAGATGAAAAAATTCAACTCAACGCATGAAGACGCCATGATGAAATACGTTATCCCTACCTTATTACTAATTGGAGGCAGTATTACCAAGGTTATGGCGTTCAACGACCTTATGTGTTTAAGAAAGATAAATATAGATGATTAGGTTCTTGATTCAAAGGAGGAATGTAGCTCTTCGTTGTATTTTTAACAGAGTGTGAACGGATAATATGTTTGTTAAATACAGGTGGCCTTTAAGGGAAAGTGATTGTATTATCATTAATTTTCACTGTGAGTTTTATATGTTTCTTATTTGTATTGATAAACCCATTGATGGGTAGCTTGCAATTAATAATACAATAAGCTTTATCTAGGGCGACAATGTCAATACCAGTATGGACGGTCAAATATGTTGGCAATATGATACAGTCCGCAAAGCAAGGAAAGCTGTGAAGAACATACGGAGCAAAGGATACAAACGAATAGCATGATGCTCGTAAGCATACACCTGACATTAAGGATGGACGTGTATTAGTGATTGGTTCCACAGACCCATGAATTGAAGTCTGTGTCTTTGAGACAGGAGCAAAAGAAATTTTAACTCTGGAGTACAGTGCCATTCACTCTAAACATCCTCAAATAAAAACTATGGTCTCATTAGATTTTCGTAGACATTTTCTGGAAAACAAGCTGGAAAAATTTTATGCAGTTGTCACATACAGCTCAGTAGAACATTCTGGGTTAGGAAGATTTGGGGATATGCTAAATAAGGGTAATAACAAAATTACCGAGCTGCGAACAATCTTCCAAAGGAAAAGTAAAAACTCATAAGTATATAAACAGTCAAAATCAGTCAACAACCGGAAAACTGTAAAAACCGTAATGACACTGACTTGGTACAGACATTGCCAAAGAAATGGTGGGTTGAATAAGATTTTAAGGCGCCAAACCTTTACGCTTCAAAGGTTCCGGCTTTTACTATAACACTATTTATAACAATACTGGAACAAAATATGCAAAACAGTAGTCAACGCAGTACTTAATTAAGTAAGGAGGGTGGAACATCTATCGTGAACCATCTATATCAACAACCACGAGTCACCTGAAGTGTTTTAACTACGAAAGTAAATGTCAAAAACACTCGTACGTCACACATTGACAAACATTTTTTTGATATTTTTGTTGACTTCCTTATCTTTATACATTTTCACTTAATGAAAATCCATCGTCCACCATTGTCTGTGCAGAGACAGAATATATTTCGAAAAGATCTTGGTATCGGAATATAAACTTTTTAAGAGATCGAATAAGGCAAATATGTTCATAGCCCTGGTCCAGTAGCATGTTTCTCAGATAAAGGTGACGTTTCAGGAAATGAGAATAATTGCTACTGTCCCTTGCATAACCAATCAATTGCGAGATGTAAACACCATATGCAGGAGAAGCTGGTGTATTACTCCGACTCATATGAGTATAAAAATAAATCGTCTAGAAGAGGAGCACAATTCGTACCCATTGGTATGCCGACGACCTGCTGAAACAGTGTCTCTCCAAAGGAAACAAATATGTTATCGATGAGGAACTCCAGCATACTTATCACTTTTTCCTCGGAGTAGCATGTTTTACCTTTTGGAATTTTGTTTGAAAAATATGTGGAATTGTAGCCTAAATGTAAGATAATTATATTCTTCCTATAGGTGTAAAACCATTGTCAGGTAGTTGTTGGGATTTTCTCAGTTGTTTGTCAACCTCTAAATTGTCGAACCTAATGACCAATTGTTTGACAACATTATTGTCTTTGTTTATTATTTGCTCTATCTGACCAAGAGCACGCACCATTTGTTCGTCCATCTGATGTATCAATATTGTATGTTAACATTATTCTTGCACCTTTCTTGATCTTTAATTCATTTAAAAATGGAGTGTCATAGATGCGACCATCAATACTGATATTCGGTTGATAGTTAGCTCTTGGTGGGTGTACATTTTGGGCTGTAACAACACATTCTACATAATTAAGCTTTTGGCAATTGAAATCATTGACATCTTTTTTTCCCAAAAAGATGGAATGAGTCTTAGGGATAATCAGTTCTTACTCGTGATTGGAGAACACTGATAATTCTGAATGAATGTCAATACGGATACGGTTGTTTAAAATGTCTGCATAAGCACGGTTATCATCTTGTCTGTGATTTGTTTTAAGTTCCACAACATAAAACAAATCCCGTAAAGATATGGCTGTGTAAGAAAGATCAAATGAAGGATTAGATAGTTCAGCAAAAACTCATCTAGCTCTGACAGGTTGTAATTGCATTATATCACCACACAGCAAGACAGCTATGCCACCAAAAGTACATTTAGTTTGCTTAATCTCTGGAAATTAAGCTGATATAGCATGCCTGCTTTGATCATGAATAATTCATCTGCTATTAGAAGTTGTAGATGTGACAATACATTTCGCTGGGTGTCACGTTGTGTATCTGGTAAGCTTTTAAAATCATTTCCAAATCTTAGATTGAAAGACATATGAATGGTAAGTCCATATATATTGCTAGCAGCAGTTCCTGTAGGAGCAGTTCGCATAATTAATAGATGATCAGGACAACGATTGTCAGTTGTGCGAAGAAAGTGTTCAGCCCATAGTGTTAGAACATTGATGAGTAATGACTTTCCAGTGCCATCTCCTCCATGAGCAATCAGACGAGGTGGTATAGGAGCAGACATGTTGTTATATAGGGCCTTGCGCATATCCTTACTGTACCTCAAAACAGTATCAAAAACATATCGAAGGTCCTAATCCAACTTGTGGACCAATTCTGACATGTAGTATTTGTCAGAGATATCAATTATTTTGTATATATTTTTTGTGGAACAGGGTGCACATCTTCTTCAAGTGAACCAAGTACAGCAGGATTTCTCAATGAATAATTTTCATCTTCTTCAACACCAATGACAGCTTGATCTGCCTGATCCTGTTCATGCTGTGGATTAATTAGATCACCAATGTGTGACATCCTATGTTCAGAGGCCGTTTCAAGTAGAGGTGTGATTCCTGAACTGAATTCAGACGAGGGAAAGAGACGCTTGAACAGACACTCGTTCTTTGATTCATTCAACTCCAAACACTTATTGAAATCACAGTGAACGTTCAGATCACCATGGGATATATAGCAATAGATCAGAAAATAAGAACTCGTGATATTGTGTATCCATTCTAAACTTGTGTTTCCTGAGCACAGATGGGAAGCTCCTATTTTCATGTATGTTTCATCTGATAACTTGATATGGCTTGGCAGGAATGCACCAGTACTTTCATTTAATTCAGATTCGGTGGCAACAAACATAGTTTTGACATTAGAGTCTGTTAAATGAAGATTTGGAAAAATCTTATAATAGGCTTCACATTCTCCATTTTGACGGTATGTAAGGAAGACTTGTGATAACAGTCGCTTGAGTTCTTTGTGATCCTTGTGTGAATTTTAACGTACTGCATTTTTAGGAATTCCAATGTTACTGATTCATCTTTACTATAGTAATCTGTAATATATGTGATAACTGCATGATAATCCACACATACTTGCAGATCCATATTTCCATTCCATGCTCTGATCCATTCAGGATTAAAGTTATTCACATATATTTCATCTACCTCACGTTTCATTACTATTGTGGTGCCAACAGAAGAAACAGACAAAGCTTTCTCACAATCAGTTTCATGTACTTTTGCCAATTTCAATAT
This sequence comes from Gigantidas platifrons, assembly GCA_002080005.1. NCBI lineage: Eukaryota > Metazoa > Mollusca > Bivalvia > Mytilida > Modiolidae > Gigantidas > Gigantidas platifrons. The sequence goes on along the minus strand of MJUT01047984.1, from coordinate 2,399 downwards.
ATCATTAATGGTGTACTTATCTAGTTTTTCTATGTTCAGTGTTTTGAGAACCTTTTTGACTGAATCTAAAGTTGCAGTGTATTTGTTTATATCTCCATTGTATTCTTCTAATGAATGAAATTCAGACTTAGAAAGTGGTTGTGCAATGATTGTTCTCTTACTTGGGTATTTAGGATATGAAAACCTACAGGAAGTGCCATATGTAGTGCAAGAGTGCGAATGTCTGTGTATTTGTACCTCCTTTACTATTTGGCTGACTTCATCATTCTTTAATAGACAACTTGTAAATCTATTCACACAATTTGCCATTAGCATGCATTGTTCTTCATTGAGATGCTGATGAAGCCATACAGCTGTTAAAGCTGATGAAATCCTGGTATCAAGATCTCCATCTGATCTAAATCAATCCACAGTACTCCATGGATGTTTCCACCACCCTTAAGCTGAAATTCAACTCTATAAATATATATCTTAATATACATTGAATTGGTTTTGTCTAGTACAATGTTTTTTTATGAAAGCTTTCACTCGCTGATCAAAACATCGGGTTCCAGTCAATACATTGTCTTTGTTTAAGTCATGAATGTTTTCCCGTTTGAAAAAATCCTGATATTGTTCGCCATCAATAGTAATTGATGATATGGTACTATCACCACAGTCTGAACTATATACAATGTTTTTCCCTTGTTGAAAGAGAATTGATGTTACTATCTCTGGCCATCTCATGTCCGCCATTGACAAAGTAAAGAAAATATGGAATGCTCCTAAATTTTCAAGTTTAGCAATCAATTCATTCCTTTTATTGAGCCAATACTTAGGAGTGCCAGCTATTTTGTCAAATACTGCGAAGCTATCATCTATTTGGAATAGATTTCCACCAGAAACTTTCATTTTAAATAGCTAATGTTTATATTTTATTCAAGCTGATGCCTTTCAATGAAATATTGTGCAGCAAACACATAAGGTGGACTGCTTTCAAATCTCCTGTTGACATTCTGCAGTCTTTGATTAAAGTACGGTTATGGAGTTAACTTTATCTCTCTGTGTGATAAAGCCCAATGTGTCCAGTTGGGTGAAAAGATGGGAAAGCATTGATATCCCAATGTTTGTCACGCATCAAGTTGGAGGGAATTTTGCCTTTCCCTTGTGTATTTTGTGATTCAACTACTACAATTTCTGGATAGTTATTGCACATAATAGTTGCTGACTGCATATGACTTTGACATTTTCGGATCGAATCTCTTTCGTTTTCAATTGCATTTTTATTCTCACTTTGATCACCATTAATATTGTCTACAGTTGTTGTAGAGTATCACCATGGTTAGGATTCTGGTTAACATTTTCTGGCATTTGTTCTGCAGTTGTACTATTTGAAGGTTGATCACTATATGTGTCACAAGTGTTAGATTCTTCATATTCAGAAAGAAAAGCATCAAAATGTGATAAATAATTTTCAGTCTTCAAGTTAATCATTGTGTAACTTGGATGTTCAAGTTCCTTTAACTTTACAGCAGCTGCAATACGTCTTTGTGGGTCTATACAGGCTTCTTGAACTGCACTTTTGTAAGATATTATTCTCTTTAACTGTACAGGTATAAGTCCTGCTTGGTCAGGTAACCGTGGAAGAGTAGCCAGTTCTGATAATGTCTTTAAAATGTCATCATCTACGACTGGCACATTTACGATTTTGTCCTTTAATGCTGACCACCTGCTTTTTGGAAGATTGAAAATTTTAATGAAAATTATGTTTTTGCTATTAACACAGAGTTCAAATAGTTCAAGTTCACTAGGCACATTTTCAATAGTTATTCCATGTCTAACATATAATGGTGGTACTTTCTGTTTGTACATCAACCATCGATTGCAGGTATGACATATATATTGCTGATTACTTAAAAACACAGTTTCGTCCACAGCTTTCTCATAGATTCCAGAACATTTAGACTCTAGTTTGGAAAAGTACTGTGCTGTTAGTTTATGTACACCTTTCCTCACACATGTACGGTGACATACATTACAGGGATACATTGGACCATACTGTATGGAACATTATCAAATCTTTTCTGTTCGTCCATTGATTTGAATCTACTTTTTTTGCCACCTTTGTCCCTCTTTTTGTCTATCATTCAGAATTTGATTGTCATTTCTATTACCACGAGATTTAGAGTTGCGTTTTTTTATCAACATGTTTGTGGACATGAATTTGACTTTCACTTCTTTTGCTACGATATTCGTATATACGACTTTTATCCAATTGTTTGTCTAAATGAATTTGACTTTCAGTTCTTTTGCTACGTGTATTGTATTTACGATTTTTATCCAGTTGTTTGTCTAAATGAATTTGACTTTCAGTTCTGTTGATACGTGTATTGCATTTACGATTTTTATCCAGTTGTTTG
>MJUT01047976.1:103414-142627 GCA_002080005.1 Gigantidas platifrons | reverse complement strand
AAAAATAGGCCAATCAGAAACAAGAATTGCTTGTGGTGGCCATGTTTGTTAATGGATGGGGACGAAATGAGCAATCATTATAGAGGACCTTCCATAGATGCTTCCTACCAAGTTTCAATTCATTTGGCTAAGGGGTTTCAGAGCAGAAGATTAAAATGTGAAAAGTTAACGGACGACGGACGCCAAGTGATGGCAAAAGCTCACATTGCCTTTGGCAAGGTGAGCTAAAAAGTAACTAAGAAATTGGATATGGGCGAAATACAAATACTTTTCCGGATGGCATTATCTGTGGATGAAAATTAATAAATAGTGATAAAATATGCATTAGCTAAGATGATCTTTAAAACAACATAAAACTCAAATTCACAATTACACTGTGGCTACCTTAATTAACGTTTGTCAATAGGTGTTTTTACAACAGGTGTGAAATCAGTCTCATGTTTATAAAACAATTTATTTGACTGATGACTGCCGGTATACTAATCATACAATAAAAATGTATATGATTAAGACCCTAAAGATAAATTGACAATTAACATTTAGTTTCTTGTGAAAAGTATTATACACATATTGTTAACTTATAATCTTTATTTATGTTCATTGCAAAGATTAGCCGTACGTTTATCAACATATTGGTACTGTCAGCTAATAAATCCTGTTGTTTAGGTAACTGCAGTATTGACTTCCACGACTTTTTGATTCAAATGGCTACAAGCCTATGAATTCTACTAAATTTTAATTTTACCACATGACCCTGATATCTACTCACAACTTTCGGAGGAAGCATAAATACTTGAGTTGTGAATACTATTGATAATTTTAAGATTGATTAGTTTGAGTAACATCAATATCGTACTAGAACTTTTATAAAATATTGGTATTTTTTATTTTAGCGGACTTTATTTTTTGGCGTGTTTAATTTTGGCACTTTCAGGAGAGGCACCAAATAAACCAAAATAAAACTACGGCCAAAATATGCCAATTTATGGTACTGTATCAATTATTTGTAAAGGGATATTTTGGATGCCACCATGGATAAATTTTCAAATTTAGGACAGGATCTAAAACGATGACTGTATCTTCAACCCCTTTCCTGTTACCCTCTGGAATGCCTTTTATATTGGTGTCAAACACTAGTTTGAGGCAGTGATACCTCATATCACTACTCAACTTGAGGTAAACGTTACTTAAAACTAGCCCCATGACGGGGAGGACCGATAAAAATGTCTGACACGTCACTTCTAAAACATAATAATCATTTTCACAATTAAAATACAAATCTTTGTAGCCATTTCTCAAATCTGCAATTTCTCTAAAATAGTGTAATTTGTTGATGTCGTAAATCCTTTCCTTTTTGAATTTGAAATTAAAATTATAGACATTTTTGACTTTTTCGTGCCAAGTTAACATACATCTGTGTCCAGCCAATATATGAGGCTCGTCTTCGAACGGTAGAGTTCTTGTGATTTTAGTAATGAATGATGGGTAAATATAATACAAGGCTCTAATAACTCTTTGTCTCAGTCCATTAATTCTTTCTAATGTTTCTATTTTTAGACCATCAGGCAATTCACTTTGATCTTGACAAAATCTGAAAATTAAATTAAATAACAGAAAATAAAGCAAAAATATTTAATAACAGATAAACTGGATCATGAATTTTTAATGTATATAGAACAATTTCAGCTATATTGTTATAATCAAGTTTTATTGCTTGCAGTGGTCGTGATTATATGGTAATTGGATTTACAACTGCTTATGCAATCAGTGCCTATCACCAATGAATTTGTGAGTTCGAATCTCACTCATATCAAGGTGTAGTCGTTACAACATCATGTGTTAAAATTTGCAAGTGACTTGTGACGGGTCAGTGGTTTTATCCGGGTGCTCTGATTTCCTCCATCAATAAAACTGACCACCACGATATAATTGAAATATTGTTGAAAATGGTGTTAAACACCACAATCCTACAAAAAGTCGAAAAAGGGTTTCCGCCTGCACCAGTTTTACTGAAAATATATAAATGTTCACCAAAAGTCATCGCAACGTAGAATGTGTATGGAAAGTGCAGGAAGAAATTTCATAAGGAATTTAGAGAAAAAAAACAACATCAAATTAATACATAAAATAGAAGAAAAAAATGTGTATGTTGACAGACGACCATAATGATAATACCAACAGGCCTATACCATAATATGACCTGTCATAAACAGTTCTCATTTTGGGATTTGGTCCTTGTTGGGTCTCTCTAACCATTATTATTTCAAAACCATAATGACCATGTCAAATTTGCTTGAAAAATTCATGCTGGAATTTTCATACAGAATCTAAAGAAAAAATCACAACAAAATCAGATCTCAAATAAAAATTCTAAATTTTTGATTTTGGCCCCATTTTGATCCCCTTATATCTTGAAAGTTTTTTTTATTAACAGCCATACAAATGTACATTACACTTTAATTTAGTTGTTGTGAAATAACATTATGTTTACAGATTGGAAAACGATAATGACAATGAAACACACATACCACAACAGGATCACAAAAAATTTGGCAGCTGTATAAAAAGGAATGTCTCTATCTGGTTAACGCTGTCTACTTGTTTACTTTCTGATATAAAAATCATGCCTCGATATAGCTGAAATATTGCTTAAGTTGGCACACTATTCAATCAATGGAATAAAAATTCATGAAATTTACCTGCAATAAAGATTCTTCCAAAACTGTACCGTGTGAACGACTGCATTAGTGGCCTGACATATCTGGGCGAATGTCTGAATTTGTTCTGGCTTAATGTGACGAGACAAAGCTATCCACAGGTCAATAGGGTACTTAAATCCCTCACTATAGTGTCTTTTTATTCTCTGACTCTGGTATTTAAAAACTGAAAATATAATAATAAAAAATAACATTAGATCGAACTAGAGGCTCAGTGGGCTGAGCCTGTGTCGCTCACCTTTCATTCTGCTTTGAGGAAACTTAATACAGAACCTTCCATACATGTAGATGCTTCCTACCAAGTTTCGGTTCATTAGGCTCTGCAGTTTCAGAGAAGATTTTTTAGACATCAAACAATCAGAAATAAGAGGTGGCCATATTTGTTAATCGATCAGGACAAAATGAGCAATCATCATAGAGGACATTCCATAGATGCTTCCTACCAAGTTTCGGTTAATTTGGCCAAGAGGAGGAGATTTTAAAAAATTGGCCAATCAGAAACAAGAATTGCCTGTGGTGGCCACGTTTGGTAATGGATCATTACAAAATGTGAAATCTTTAGAGTGGACCTTCCATAGATGCTTCCTACTAAGTTTCAGTTCATTTGGCTGATGGGTTTCAGATGAGAAGATTAAAATGTGAAAAGTTAACAGATGACAGACAGCAAATGCCAAGTGATGCCAAAAGCCCACATTGCCTTTGGCAAGGTGAGCTAAAAAGAATATTAAAATGTGAATACTTACATGTAATGTATAGTATAAACATGTTACACTACATCAGCATTTGTTAATTTCTAAGGGAGATAATGGCAAGAGTTATCTTTCTTTAACAGTTTAAAGGCAAGAGTTATCTCTCTTTTAACAGTTTGCTACAATTTGAATGGGGAAGATTTTTTTTAGAAATAAACCAATCAGAAACAGGAATTGCCAGTGGCGGCCATGTTTGTCAACGGATCGGGATGAAATGAGCAATCTTTATAGAGGACCTTCCATAGATACTTCCTACCAAGTTTCGGTTCATTTGGCAATGCAGTTTCGGAGGAGAAGATTTTTAAAAATCTGCCATCCAGAAACAAGAATTACCTGTGGCGGCCATTTTTGTTAATAGATCGGGACAAAATGAGCAATCTTTAGAGAGGACCTTCCATAGATGCTTCCTACCAAGTTTCAGTTCATTTGGCTGAGAGGTTTCAGAGGAGAAGATTAGAATGAGAAAAGTTAACGGACGATGGACGACAAGTGGCAAGGTGAGCTAATGATATTTGAAAGTATATTTTTGTAAAAGAACCCTACACCTACAAAACTCATTGAAACCAATTCCTGAAATGATCTGTCATCATATTTCTTTATATTTAACAAATAGTAAAACTAATGTTTCAGAGTTTGCCCAGTATCAATAAATTTTATGTTATATCATGACTACTATTTACTGATAAGCAGACATGTTTCAAATTCATTCAGAAATTTGATCTGCATGCAATATTCAGCCAGCTATGTCAGAAAAATTATCTAATAAATGTTACCGGTTTTATTACAACCAAATCAGGACACACTATGAAGAATTGGTCTTGATAGGTACAAATATGTAATGAGTCTCTTACAGTAGTCTCTCTCTTATCATGTCAGACATATCAAAATATGCCGGACTGTCGGACCTGACAGGTAAAAATCAAGCCGGTCCGACAATGTTTTCGGCATATCTGTCCGAAAGTCCGGTAAAATTTGCTCTCTACTTCGGTCAGGAAACAATTTTTTATTCGTCGGTCCATCAAAGTGTCTTTAAAAGTCAATCTTTCTTGCAATAGTATGTTTATTTCTTTAGATAAGCATTTCCTGTGAATAATTTACCTTGACCATTGCGTAATCCTAATCGAATAACTTCCCTTAAGGAAATATAATTCGTCCCAAACATAGATCGGCATTCGACTAGATCGGTCTTTAAAATAAACCAAAACGATAATCCTTTTAACTATTTGTATTTTGAAAATATATATTCGTAATTACCCGGTAGTTTCTTTAGTTTGATAAAGTTTGTATTCTTCATTAAATATGTTCCTAAAACCTAATTTCTTGGTACATTGTCATTTGTAAAAAAAAATCAGAACTTAACGGTCCGACATGGTTAGGTACGAAAGATTCATGATTTGATAAATACAATACGGACAAACCGGAAATCAAAAGATAAATTGCCAAAACACATTTGAGTCGGCATCTCTTTCAGAGAGTTAGTTGACAAGGAAAACAAACAATACTTTATTGACTTATGACCACATTAAAAATAACATTTTATAAAAATGTTAAAAGTGTTCTTTTATTGGTAAACCATCATTTTCTTATCTTAGGTGGAAAAAGGGGGGTGGGGGTAGGGGAGAAGGGTTGAATTTAATGTCTAGACATAATTTTTTTTCACAACAAATCATAATTTTTTTTTAACAAAGACATTGATGATGAAGATGAATGTTATGATTTCCACAATGCAATTTTTAATTTTGAACAAATATTGAGAATGTCACGAGATAACTGAATACCTAAAAATTTATACTTGAAGTAAGCATCTTAAACAAATAAATGAGTTTTTAATGGCGATGCAGAATATGTGGTGGCATTTTAGGTTTTTATTCGGTCAGACAAATTTTCTTTCGGTCAGACAGTTTTTCTAAATTGCCTGACCGAATGTCAGACAAGTTATCTTGGATTTTCGATATGTCTGTCATGTCCTTCTTTAATCTTACCAAAGGCCACCTCTTCTATCAGGCCAGATTGACTGAGATAGTAAAATCCTACTAAATTGTCCCCCTCAAGAGAGACCATCTCTCTTATAAAGCCATTTTTCATTACAGAAAGGGTGGTCTTATATAAGCAGGGCTGTCTTAGCAACATCATAGGCTACGGGCAAAGCAGTACATGGGGTCCCTACCTACACAACCACTGACAGGAATAAAAATGTAAAGGTTGATAAATTTAAACACGCATTTATTGTATTGGTACTTCAGAACAAAAGCAGTGTTTAAACATTAAAAAACATGCCATACGCAACATACATAGATTAGCATGGGGCCCCTATATTTGTGGGGTTCTGGGACAACTGACCGGCATGCCTATGAGTTAAGACGGCACTGCCTATAAACGAGGGACTACTATATTTTCAATTAATTAACTAATATTCTGTATAAATTCCAACTGTTATACACACAGTCTGTAAATCTACAGGGATAAAAGTTAACAGGGGCCCAGTAGCCCAAGACCACTAAAATTTGGCCCGAGCCCCTGAAATACTGTTGTATCTAGACATTAGCTCAGCAGGTGACTAAACATGTGAATATTCCTTGTGCAAAGTCTGTTTCTGGTCCAGAGAGATTTTTCTGGGCTGCTAATATTGTTGTCTTACGGAACACAGTTGGGAACTGCAGTGAAAATGCTAAATTTTGTCCCTGATCCACAGTACGACAGTCTTTGTTTTAATTTGTTTTACCAACTTGCCCGAAAGCAAATTCTTTCATAATTTTCACTTGTCCGAATCCAACTTTACTCGTCTTAGGCTTCGGGCAAGTGAGTTAGCACATAGACTGGTACAGTACCTTTATTTTGGTTGATATTTTCGGTTGTGTCTTCAGATTCTGGTTCACAGATCTCTAAATCATCAATATCTTTGTCGAACCAGCTGACATCTTCTTTCTCCAACTTAGACTTGTCAATCGGTATATTTTGTAGATTTCTCACTGAAATTGAAATAGGACTACAATGGAGAGAAAATTAATTATAATCCAACTGTAATTACAGTCAAACGTGTCTTATATTACCTTCCAATGGAACATTGAAATAGGGTCACATTAGACACTAAAGACATTAGGTTGCTAAATACAGGTTTAATAAATATGAAATGTATTGTGAAGGTAAATTAAAATGAAGGTCACATAATACAAGTTATTGCCTAATAGAGGTGGTCACTAAAGCAGGCTTGACTGCAAGTTTCAGCAAATCATTTCAATTCATCAATATTAATAGAAACTAACGAGTTAAACTCAATTAATCAGGCTTACAATTATCCCAATTGAATAACTTCATGATATACTTGTATCACTACAAACATACATGTATCATGACTTAACCATACGGGCTAAGGTTACGGTTATGGTGTTTAATGCCACTTTCAACAATATTTCAGTTATATTGTGAATTTAATATACTGGTATCAGGTCCTGAGGCTTATAGTAAAGTATAATATAACATTATGTGAAAAAGTTTGTCAGTGAATTGTGGCAGGTCGATGGTTTTCTCCACCAATAAAACTTACCTCCACGATATACATTTATTATAACTGTAATAGTGTTGAAAGTGACATTAAACACCATAACCCTAACACCCTCTCCCCCTGCTCCCTCATCGATAACAACAATCAATCATTATCAATTTGTCAGATCTATCAATATACATTTGTATACCTTCAGTTTGTATAGCATTAGCAGCACCTTTCGACACTCTAAGTTTCTGTGTGTCGGCATCAGCATACTGGTTCAATGTAATATCTACAAAGACATAATCATAATACATACATCATCAATAATTTCAGTTCAAAATAGAAAACAATCATCATGAATGGAGCATTTTTTTTTGCATTAAAAATTAATTTCAAATATCTGCCGAATTTTAAGTCTTAAAAGTTTATCTTGACCTTTTCTCAATCCCTTTATCGAGTGGGGGCTGGAGATAATTTCTTCAGTATTCTAATATGATCTCAACCAGATTAGTTGTACTGTTCCCAAGCAAAGGGGTCTGTGACAATCCATACACTAAATTTAACAAACCATTATACACACTATCATACCAAGTAAATATAAGGATTAAGGGTTTAATTTGGACGTCTTTGTACAATTTACGTGCAATAAATCAGGTCGATCCGACCCTAAACCAGTTCGACCCCAAGTTAGTCGACTCGACCCAAGTCAATCTGGCACCAAGCTGATTCGGCCCTACTATAAATATTACGTTATAAACTAGCAAACCTGAACTTCAAACAAATCTATTTGTCACATCGTGTTTTTGTTTTGAAAGTGTGTTCAGAATGATAAGCGGGAGATAACTAGTTTCCCGTGCTTAGAGAAGTCCATCACGTTTCGTTACGTGTGACAGGTGAAAATCAATCTAATTAAAATTTGATCTTTAATTGCTTCTGGTTTTGCTATGTGCGACAAAATCAGGAGCAAACAAAGATCAAATTTTAATTAGATTGGGTGAAAATTGAAACCAGTAGACCAGGAAGTGGTAACAGTAATTATCTTACAACTGCCAGGTGTCACATTTAATCATAAACGTCGATTACATAATGAAAGCCATTGAGAAATGATCAACTGGAAATTGCTGTCAAAATAGATAATCTTGTTACAGACATAAATAAAAAAAAACATTTTGAAATGATAAACACTTGTATTTAATTTCAAATGGGGCCGGATCGACTTGAATTCAATATTACCGGCTCCTCAGACCTGTTTACAAACCTATATTATACACATTCCCTTACTTGCATCAGCATCATCCTCAGAAACCTGAAACTGACTTTCTGTTCGACCACTAGCCATTTTGTAATGAGGTCTATAGCCTATCAACAATTACATGTGATTATGACGTAAACATAAACAAACATGAAATAATTTCGAAATCTGTGTGTAGATTGTGAAAGTGAGAACTCAGTCAAATAATTAGTAATTACCCGATTGTGAACTCATGTAACGTTTATTTTTGGAAGGTTGCTTTCTTCTTGCATATTTTCTCATAATTCTACAATAAAAGCAGCATTAAAGGGTTGGAACACAGGTTTAAAATCCGATAAAAAAGAAAAGAGAAATAGTTCTGTACTAAAAAAAAATAAATGTTGGAAATATATATCGCAAACCAAATCCGGAAAAACGTTGAAATGGTTTCGGTTCAGTTCAAGAGAAATGGTTGAATACATTTTTTGTTTGTTTTTGTTTTGTTTTGTAAATGCTCAGTGGACTCTTCCAAATATTATACTCATCAGAGGCATACTGTATATATGCTTAGTACTTATGTACCAATCTCATTTCTGCAAATTGCTTGTTTGTAAATAAATAAAAAATAAACATCCGTTGTAATATTGTCATTTACAAATCACAACATGGAACCGGCAATTAATGAATTTACATTGATATTTAACTTGTTCACGCCATGATTTAGCTGAAAAAAAATGCTGAGTTGACTTTAAACAACACTCACTCACTCATTTCTTTCACATAAACTGAGCCCTCCCCGTCAAAAGGTTCTCTGGATCCGCCCCTGGTATGATTCGGACGAACAAAGTAAGAGGGATTCCCCGGAATATATAGCCTTTTAAATATGTCTGATATTTCTAATTAGTTTAGAACCGCATCGGTGGCGTAATGGTTAGCGTGCTCGCCTCGAGTGCGGTAGATCGTGGGTTCGAGCCCCGGTCGGGTCAAACCAATCCCTATTAAACTGGCAAATGTTGCTTCTCCGCTAAGCACGCAGCAAAGACTGGTTGGCTCGGAATCAGGATAATGTGTCCACCCACTGTTGTTTCACGCGGTGAGCTAGCACTATCAAAATTCAACTCAGCGTATTGGTCTAGTCTAGTGCAAAGCGGATCTCATCATCATCTCTTTGAAAATTAACTTGTTCTCGCCATAATATAGCTGAAAAATTGCTAAATTGGCGTTAGACAACAACCACTCACTCAAATTAGATCTGGTTTCCGATGATCAGAAATAATCAGAATGAGCCTACTGGTCGGGGAGTAGTTCTCGCCAAGAAGCAATTCTCGCCAACTGTCTCATTTAGCGCGATCGCTCGCGAATTTTCGTCTGATTTTTTCACCATCATTAAAGAACGTCGTATTAATCCTTCGTATTAATTTTTATCGAATTGCATTGTGAAATATCGTTAAAATCGGATAAAAACCCTACTGCACCCTTCTGTCATAACATCAACACGGGGTCACGTGTGTTGATACTCTTAAAATAGAAAAACACATGGTATGATCATCGGAGAATCTAGTGACACCATATTTCCAATATATCTCTACAAATCTTTAAGATCTTTCTAAAAAGTGTCACACTTTGCCTTATTACTCATCCATACAATCCAAAATACTCACGGTTGCAGAATAAAAATAGATTCCATGTGGATGCAAATGGCCGCCTGCGCATGCACTGTTTACGTCATCAATTACCTTGACCGCTAATTTATACATGGATCCTATATTATCACATTTGGCATAAAACATGGACAAAATATTAAAATTAATTATAGAAAAGCTGGAATTATTACTTTTCATCAATAAAATGAAAATTATCGGGTAAACCACTGTTGAAAAGGATGTATTTTACGGAATGGCGGAGCGGCGTGGGGATGACATGAGAGCCTTTAAAACAGAGATGAATAATTATAAGAGTTTTCTACAAACTAACGCAAAAACCTGTTAACTTTTTAAGAAAGGGTTTTAATTTTCTAAAATGTCGTTTTTCTTTCCTTTTGATGCTTTAGCTTCACAAAAACAATATTTTTTGAAAGTTGGCGAGAATTGCTTCTGTTGCGGCCATTTTCTGTTAAAAAACGCAACATCGTAATAATGGATCCCCGATCAGCGTGCGCTCTCCTTTATGAAAATCCATTTCGTTGGTAAATCATTATGGTTCATGCAAAATAATAATGGGGTAAAACAAAGGTTTCTCGACTGTTTTTTAAAAATATTGGATAAAAAACGTAAAAAATGGCGAGAACTACTCCCCGACCAGTATACATTGCATGAATTTGCATAGTGAACTTTAAAATCATGGAGAAAAACAATTCACTTTAAGAAAAAAACATTTGTCAAAACTAATGATAACCGTAACGATAAAATGTTCTTTCAATTTGAATTGACGTAACTTACCGGTAGCACAAAAACCGCGTTTGACGAATGTTCAGTTAATATATCAAGTTAACGGTAGCTTAAAAAGGGAATTTGACGTTTGATGGTATGATATTCTCACTCTCACAATGGTAGGGGGTTCCATAACATTAAATTTGATCTAATGAGATATCTTCAAGTCATTCCCGGGTTTATTTTCAGTTATTTTTTAATTTCCCTATGAAAAAAACTTATTGATATTTGATAACATTCATTGATTGGTTGTTGTCTAATGTCAAATGAGCAGTATTTCCTCTCTTTTAATTTTGAATATACAAAATATGTACAGGCAATAAACCATTCAGTTTAATTCCAATAGTATTACATTTTACAACAAAGAACGTATTTACAAAGCAGGTGCCCGAAATGAGCACGCGACTGACGTCATATTATCTAAATCACGTTATGACGTCACTAGCGTTTGGAAAAAAGATGGCAGATGTATGTGAGTCAAAAATTGACAGTTATTCTTGCGGTGAAGTTCTTGTTATTCCGTCAAAAAAGAATGATTCTTTAACAAGTGACATCAGTAAAGAAGCACTGATGGATTCGGAAGACGAAGATACTCCTAGGGAAGGAGAAACATTTCGGAAACGAGTAAACCAATCTTGTAAAGAAGGAGACATGATTTGTAAGAAAAAATCTGGAAATCTCAATCAGCATAATGTCTCAAATATAGTAAGTTGCAATGATCAAGGAAGAACTGATAATGAAGATTCCTGTAGCTTAAGTAAAAGTTCATTAGTAAGAGCTGCAAGTGATGACGGTATTTCGCTTAATCGACAGCAAGATATAAAGAAGGAAATTCCATCTTTTCAGAGTGAAAAGGGAAGCCAGGAGGTGAAACAGAGTCAGCATCAAAATCAATATCTTGGTGATATTGCAGAATTAGAATGTTCTTCATCAGAAGAGAGAGAAACTGATCTTAAAGATGATTCTTCATTAGAAGGCGAAGAAATTTATCTTGCAGAAGATAGATTTGATTTCTGTCGTGAATTTGAAATGAAAGTTGACATGGTTGAATTTTGTGATATGGCCGTGGAAGAATCTTTTGATATTTTATTCCATCACATGTCGGATTTGATAATTTCAATATCAAAGGACGAAAGTGGACAAACAACTGGAAATGATGATAATCAGAAAAACACAATGTCCAAGATAGAAACCGAAACTGAAGATATATCTAGTGACATCAAAGCAGATGATAATCAGAAAAACACAATGGCCAAGATAGAAACCGAAACTGAAGATATATATAGTGACGTCAAAGCAGATGATAATCAGAAAAACACAATGGCCAAGATACAAACCGAAGCTGAAGATATATCTGGTCACGTCAAAGCAGATGATAATCAGAAAAACACAATGGACAAGCTAGAAACCGAAGCTGAAGATAAATCTGGTGATGTTAAAGCAGACATCGAGACTGACAAGAAACAGACACAAGAAGACAAACAGAATGATGTCACCGAAAACAGTAGCCAAAGTACATCGTCAATGCCACAGTTACAGCCTGGTAATGATGAATACAGCATTCAAGACAAAGTCAATCTGTTATCTAAAATCGTACAAGTTGTACGGGACAGATTTGAGGATTTTATCTCTGAAGTCAGCGGTAAGTTGAATAAAGTTACTGATCTGCAATTCCACAAGTTAATCTATTGTTATACTGTATTGAGATAGTAACAAAAATGATTGCAACTAAATCTGCACTGACATTAGCCCACCACCAACCCCCAGACATCATATTTTTCCATCGTGATTATTTTTATAGAATTACTTGTTGACTTGTTGAACACCGATTATATTTTGGAAATGTTGAACTTGACAGTGTATTATACGTGCCTTTTAGTTTTCAATTTATTCCTTATTTTTTTTTTATCCTTTCATGATGTCACAAGAAAGTACTAAAGTACATACTGTAGCCTAGAGTAGGATATATTTTTGGAGTAAAATGCGGTGAATTCCAACATTAAAAATTAACATGCACGTTTTCACCACAAGTTACCAGAAAGTTCGATGTTATTTTATAGCATAAAATAGTTTCCCACCAATTGCAAAATTGTACAAACGATTTATCCAAAAAAGTAGTTCATTATTTATTAATCCAATTTGCAAATCGTTGTATAAAGTATAAAAAAGCTGTTGTATAATTTGTTTCACAACAACTTTTTAATAAAAATCACAATAACGGACCATTTCAGTCTTTATTGACTGTTTCACGAACTTGTATTAACAAGCATTTGTGATTTGATTGATTGATGTTTAGCGTCCAGCGAGCAATTTTTCAGCTATATTCAGGACGAGAACATGTTTACAATAAATCAATATGTACTGTAGGTTGAAAACGGGGGACGGATAGGCCAATGGGCAAAACAATTAAACACCACGGCCGCACGGGACTCGAAACAAGGAAAGGTGTCAGATGGGTAGGGACGGATAATTTAGCCAGTGCAACAGGTCTCCTATGGACCACTCATCATGAGCATAATGAGCTGTTGCACTGGGTTCTTTAAACGTGCGAAGAGAACTAAGCAATTCTTAATATTTAAATTCGCATGTATACACACACTTTTTTTTTATTTATAGACATTGTTCACCTCGCCGCTCTCTCAGTACGACACGCACAAACAGTTGACGACTGGGGAGCAAACGTTCAGAAGGAATATCAATTGATGTACTCGGACCACCAAAAAATGCAGGTACTAAGTCATTCTTCGTTTTGCGTTAAGTTAGCAACAATTTGTTTTACAGTTTTCAACTACACAAACATTTTTTCTAAGAGTTCATTTGTTTGTTTGTTTGTTTGTTTCAACAATATTTCAGTTATATATCGTGGCGGTCAGTTCTATTAATAGTGGAGGTAATCGGAGGACCCGGAGAAAACCACCGACCTGTCGCAAGTCACTGAGAACCTTTATCACATAATGTTGTACACATCGCCCTGATCGCAATTCGAACTCACAACACCAGTGGTGATAGGCACAAACTGTCGAAAGTAAACACAATTTTAATTACATTAGTTTTTCCAATGCATGATTTAAACATTTACATTGTACGGTTTTGTTTTGATCCTATTTTTTTTATGTTGTAAGCACGACATATCTCAGTTATGACAAAATCTAAACGAGGATTAGTGGATGCATATCAAAGCGGCATAGGAGATAATTATAATTCTCTATAATAACATGTTATTATTGAGATCTTATTCATTATGTTAAACGTTGTTTAATATGCTTATAGATATTCCTAGAAGAAAAAGAGGCTGACTGGTCAGTATCACAACAACAATACCAATCAGAGATCATCAAACAGGGACAACAAATCACAGACTTGTTACTACATCTTTATAATAAGGGCAAGCTCATAATTATACGCTTTATTACTCAGGGGCTTGGGATATAAAAAATATAAGCATGGTATTAGTATACAATATATGCCACCATGCATTTTATAAAAAATCTCGCAAGCCCCTGTATTTCAATTACAGTATATAATTTTGTTTTACACACATCCGTGGAGTAATGGTTAGCTTGCTCGCCTCGAGTGCTGTAGATCTGGGTTCAAACACCGGTCGGGTCAAACCAAAGATTATATACTTTGTATATATTGTATTTACCGCTACCGCGTCAGAACGCAACATTAAGGAGAAGAGAAGCTGCGGAACCGTAGCTCTTAGAAATCTTTTTTTAAGACCGTTAAGAGCTATGGTAAGATCAAAGACTGGGTGGCTACGAATCAGGATAATGCAGGAGATCGAGTGGCGCGACGGTCCGTGTAACACTTAACAATTTAAAATTTCAAAAAAATTTCAAATTTTAATATTTTCATTTTTTAACCAAAATTTCAAAATATCAAAATTTTAAATTGTTGGAAATTTGAAAATTTCATCAAAAAGTGAAAAAAACTAAAATTGTTTTAAATTTAGAATTTTAGATATTTAATCAAACTTTGAAAATATTAAACTTAACGTACATTTTTCATTTTTTCGATTTTTGAATATTTGACTTTTTGAATATTTGAATAAACATCTAAAATGAAGTTAAAATCTTTATCACTTTTGCGCTTACAAGATACTAATTTTTGTCCTGTTTAGCAATACTTAATGGTTCATATTATTGTCCCTACGCAAAAAGATGTCTGGAGACAAAATAAAGCATCCGTAAGAGAAAATAGATCGGTCACGGAACTCAGCACAAAATGATCTATCTGTAGGTTATAAACACGTTTTATGTAAACGCTATATTTTTTCACAAACACTTCGACGCTGTGAATCGGGGGGTTCAGACCAAAGCGTACATGTCCTTTTCACCAACAGTGAGAGTATTTTTCGCCAAGTTCCATGGCCTTTCTATTGGCTCTCAATGGTGTTTTATTTTGCTTCCATACATTTTTTTCCGATTTTTGTGCTTCCCCCCTTTTATGTGCTGGTACGCCGTGCATGGTTCATATATCTTGGAAAAGCTCAATTTCTCGCTTGAGATACATGCTTTGAAAATGGCCCTATTAGTTAAAATTATATCTTATTGGTCTTTCCTCTTTGAAATTGCGGCCATGTTATTGGCCCATTTCTCAGCAAATTTGACCTTGACCTTCGACCTATTACTTTGATAATTAATAGGCTTCTAGATCTTTGTTAGTACTAAGTGCATACCAAGTTTGGTTGAAATCCATTGAAAGATATTCATTCTAGAGTGTTCACAAGAAAATGTTACGGACGGAATGACTGATGGACGGAACGACGGACGGACAGTAGCGTTACAATATGCATTCGCAACTTCGTTGGCGAGGGGATAAAAATACATCTATGCACAGAAATGGTTGGAGAACGGAAACACATCGCAAGATTCTTTAATTATTTTTTTTTGCATTCTCTGTATCAACAAATCTTACCCCGTAAATCTAAAATGAACAACGGGAGGCCGCTCTGACGAATTTTACGTAGCAACATATTTGTCTGTTCACTAGGGAGATAAGTGGCCGTGAGAAAAGGTGTTTCAATTTACGCCGCCACCGGAAAGTAATTCGTATGTCTTGTGCCTTCCGTTCGACAAAATTGAACCATTAAGTATTGCTAAACAGGACAAAAATTATTATCTTGTAAGCGCAAAAGTGATAAAGATTTTAACTTCATTTTAAATTTTTATTCAAATATTCAGTCAAATATTCAAAAATCGAAATTTCCAACAATTTAAAAGTTTGATATTTTGAAATTTTGGTTAAAAAATGAAAATATTAAAATTTGAAAACTTTTTTAAAATTTTGATATTTTGAAATTTTGAGTAAAAACTGAAAATATTAAAATTTGAAATTTTTTTGAAATTTTGAATTGTTAAGTGTTACACGGACCCGCGACACGTATACCAACGCGGACTGTTGTGTCTGAACTAGCACTATGAATCACTCAATTTATGTGCAATGTAGAGTACTTTTTTGCAGCGATTAATTTGAAGGATAATATTCTACATGATTGAACAGATTAATGTGAATGAATTAATATATAGTAATACAGCTTCAGTTCTTCATACAGTTAGTATATTTTTGTTGAAATCTCTTTTATTTTGTGGAACGAACTGACTATTGACCCATGTGACCGTTACGAAATATTCATTTCTCAAATAACAAAGATAATTTTACTGGACTTGAGTAACACGACGGGCGTCTTATTACAGCTTCAAACAGTAACCGTTTACCCTTCGCGAGTATACATATACCTGTGTTCACTCCAGTTTTATTTGGTGGGGTCCGTGTTGGTCATCTTTTTAGTATACTGTGTTGTATTGTTTTTGTTTTGTTTGTCTTTTAGACTGTGCCTTGTGCCCAATGTTGCCCGTGTCCTTTGATTGTCCATTAAGAATTGCCTCTTCGGATTTCTCTAACGTGTGTTTATGTTCAGTTAATGGAGCATAGAAATTTATCATTTATTGGTCGACAAATGTTGTATTTAATGTTCAAATTGTGTCTATTTATATTTCTAGAAGAACTAGACACCCAATCTAAAGAAGACAATAAGTATTCAATTATTGAATATGCAACCAAGATGTTGATGAAAAGACGATGTCAAGAGGAACAAGCAATGGCCTTAGACTTCTCAAGACAATCTAAGGTTTGCATTCACACTCCCACCAAGGGAACGTGTGTGTGTGGGGGGGGGGGCTAGTTAACACCATCTGTGAAGATTTGAATTGTTTAACAACTTGGTAAATGGCTATGAAATGAAAAATGGATGGTGAAACAATAGACATGAACGATACACAGTGTCTGGAAGCGATTTTTAAAATTTTGAAATATCGTCAGTTTTTTTGATACCACACACTGGAAATGTTTGGTTTGGTTTATGGTGCTTAACGCCATTTTATATTTTGAACAATATTTCAGTTATAACGTGGCGGTAATTCTTATTGGTGGAGGAAACCACCGACCTGTCGCAAGTCACTGACAAACTTTATCATAATGTAGCATCGAGTACACCTCACCATGAACGGGGTTCGAATTCGCAACTTTAGGGGTGATAGACACAGGTAGCTATAAATCCAGCTGCCATACGATCACGATCACGACCACGACCGCCCCTCACACTGAAAAGACTGATATGAATTTAAAAAAAAAAGAAGCAATATCCAACCTAACAGCTTAGTGAAAACATTAATCATATAAGTAATTTCAATTTGCACAATAAAACATTTACATCTATTTAATATCAATTATATTTATAGGCAGTCATTTAAATACTAGATTTAAGGACAGTGCAATGCAATATAAAGTGTTGATAATCTCTCATAGGCACGCATTTAAATGCTAGATTTAAGGGCAGTACAATGTAATATAAAGTGTTGATCATCTCTCATAGGCAGTTATTAAATGCTAGATTTCAGAGTTGAAGTTACTGGTTGTACAACAGCAAGCTTACATACAAAGACTGAAACTGAAAAACAATGAAATGGAAGGAACCATCCGAGATATTCTGGGTGAAAACCCTGATGTAAGTTTTAGTATAGTAACTGAACGGTATCCGAGACCTATACTCGGGGATGTTCTGTTTACCAAAACTTAAGTGAATAAGTTCAATAAGTGAACAATATGTACATGTTTGCTGTGTCTGTTTTTCTTTGAACATACACTAACATCCAACCACGTATGGTATCATGTCCTATAGCCTTTCAATTATCATTGACCGTCCAAAATTATGCAAGACTGTTAAATATCTTGACAAATGCAATCTGACAACAGCCCTGTGCGTGTGTTCGGTTTTGATACCAACAGATTTAGTACTAATGCTAATCATTGATATGTCGGTTGAAGATATAAACCCTAACGTGATGGGCATGGTATATATATTTTTTTAAAGATACAGCAAGCATCTTGCATACTACTAGTATCTAATATTTAGATAATGGTTGAGGCCATCGACTCTATTTTATAGAACGAACTAATATTATGCATATGACAAGTTATGTGTCACTAAGATTAAATAATATTATGCATATTGTTCAAGATTATAGTGTTCTTTATGATACCGCTGTTCTCCCGGTGTATGTGAGAGTTGGTATTTTACCCACATGTGGAAAGCACTTGCATGACCGCATCGTTTCACCAAGACGGGAGATTTGGGCCCATAAAATTAGTTTAGCCTAGCCACTTTTGATTAAATTTCTGTACTAATCTAAGAAAGTGACCGGTCATGTATTTGTGTGTTCGGCCAAAGAAAAAATATTGTTGGTTTCCCCTAGCCCTGCCGGGTCAGTTTTATCCTGCCTGGTCAATTAATTTTATTGGCATTTTTTTGAAAATATTTTTGAAGCCAGCCATGTCATTTTTTTCAACACAAATTAGAATTTTTTCTCTTTTTCTCTCTCCTTCTTTCCATTGATACAAGAATAAAACTTGAGTTATTTACCCTTTAAAGAGGAATAACAGAACAAGTATGATTATTAGGAGCATACATGTATTATTCTACTAAAGAAATGAAAATAAAAAAATAAATACCCTGCCTGCCGCGTTATGAGCATTTTCTAATGTTAGGGGAAACCAACAATCAATTTTCCGTGGCCTTAAAGGTATCGATTATTGCCTCTTTCTATGACTCTCATTTTATTAATAAATAATATCATAATTAGCTAATTATTTGGTACTATAAGATAGTGATCTGTATGTCATTTTAATATACATTTATATGTGTTCTAATTTTTGTAATTATCAGAAAGACCATTGCATTAAAAGGTGAGATACAACTCCAGTGTCTTGTAGATACTGGCTTTCACTTACTACACAAGCTAGTACATGTATATGCATCACCATAGCTTTACAATGGAAGATATTTATTGGTATTACTATTTGGTTTAGCTAAACAAATAATTAATTTTTTTTATGAAATTCCAGCCTACTGAAGGTGAGTGTGATGAATATGGCACGAAAGATGGGCATCCAATGCAAAGTGTCCCAGTTGTGTCAGATGTCTTATATTGTGACCAGGCTGTGTATATTCCACATAGATCTACAGATCCTGATACCGTGGGTAGACAAGTATTTAATATTGGTTAGTAATTAATTCAGTAAAAAACAATATACTAATAATGTACACTGCCTAGCAATATATTTAAAAAAAAAAAATGGGAAAAAATCCCAGAATCTGTGAAGTGGTAAAATATTATTTTTTATGCTATGTGACTATCCATGTGTACGGGAACGACCTTTAGGGTAGGGTGGGTGTATGTTTTTTTTCTTAAATTCTGTCTCCAAATCTTTAAAATATAGAAAAACATTTTTGACCTGGAAGATGCAAAAATAAATAATCTGCAGCTACAGTTTTCAACAACAACAAAAAATGATATATTTTGAAGAAATAGTAACCGATGGTTTAGCTTTATTGTGGAGGAGGAGGGGGGTGATATGTATTATGTATTCCCTTCTAAAAAGAGAAGTATAAGAGTTATGGTTATGTTTATGGTGTTTAACGCTACTTTTAACAATATATCAATCATATCGTGGCGGTCATTGTTATTGGTGAAGCAAACCGTAGTATCAGGAAAAACCACCGACCTGTTGCAAGTCACTGACAAATTTTATCAAATAATGTTGTATTGAGTATGCCTCGCCATCAGCAGGGTTCGAACTCACAACTTTAGTGGTGATATGCAATGTTTGCACAGGTATTTGTAAATCCATCCATAAGACGACCACATCGGTCCCAGAAAAGTAAAATGGTCGGTCAATAAGTATTGATTACAATAGCAGATACTGAGATAGTGGTTTAGCATTGTGTTTTAGTAAGTAATATCAATAATACATGTACAAGCAATAAATTAGTGCCACACAAAAAGCAACAATCATGATCGTGATATTTTTTATTAAACAATATGTAATTGATTATGCTGAGAATTTAATCAAATAATGAAATAATAATAGTAAGAATAAAATAATAATAATAATAATAATAATAATTTTAGTAAGAGTATAAATATATTTAATCAGGTGTAAATTTAACTCAGTGAGTTTGTACTCACTTTCTAAATAACAAGTCTGTCATTGGGTAAATGATATCCTTTGTCTAGATAGATAATTAATCTCAAGCATTTTATTTCTATTTCATTCTTGGCTAATTTATACGCACTGATTGCGTGAATTTATAAAGGAAAATTATATATAAAAAAAAAAAAAAACCAATCACGATCTTGGAATATTTTCAGAAATTTCATTGTTCTACTTGAAGAGAAACATTTTACTTCCTTGCATTCTAACTTCGTGGATTGGCTGAGTGTTAAGGTTATGGTGTTTAACGCCACTTTCAAATATTTCAGTTATATCGTGGCAGTCAGTTTTGTTGGTGGAGGACACTGTAGTACCCGGAGAAAACCACCGACCTGTCGCAAGTCACTGACAAACTTTATCACATTTTATAGTGTTGTATAGAGTACACCTCGCCATGAACGGAATTCGAACTGACAACCTTTGTGGTGATAGGCCACTGATTGCACAGAGAATTGTAAATCCAACTACCATACGATCAGGACTACGGCGGCTCCATTTAATGTAAAAAAAAAGATTTTCTTACTATTGGCTTTATAGAATTAATATTGATATACGTACCTAGTGCCTGTGTTTATCGAGATCAATCGAATGCTTAGTTATTGGGGTTTCATGTTTATTTATAGGTGATGCCAAGCCTTATAGTGGGCCTATACATCCGATCCTTGATCCTCGAAAGTTGTCATACATTTGTCTTGATCCACTATCTGCAGATGATGTAATTAAAGTTGAAGAAAACAACGGAGTTTCCAGTGTGCATGGAATGGATGAAATTTCATCTGAGAAAAAGCAAGATGATAAGGTCAAAGAAAACAAACAAGATGAAGATAAAGTTGATGAAAATAAACAAGATGATAAAGTCATTGAAAGCAAACAAGATGAAAAAGTCGACGAAAACAAACAAGATGAAAAAGTCGACGAAAACAAACAAGATGAGGAAAAAGTCGATGAAAACAAACAAGATGACAAAGTCGTTGAAAACATGCAAGATGAAAAAGTCGACGAAATCCAACAAAATGATAAAGTCGACGAAAACAAACAAGATGAAGAAAAAGTCGTTGAATACAAACAAGATGGTAAAGTAAATGAAAACAAACAAGATGAAAAAGTAGATGAAAACAACAATGAAAAGGTGGATGAAAGCAAATATTATGATGATAAAGTTGATGAAACAAACAATATACCTTCTGATAAAGTCGAAAACAAACAAGATGATATAAAAGACAATGAAAACAACCAAGATGATTAAGTCGATGGAGACATATCCATTTACCATTAATGAAAAGAAAGACGAAAATCAACCCCAGTATCGAGTTGAGAACGACTGTTAAATCAACTTAGAGAAAATGAAAATGATTAGAATTTTATACCTTATAGAATGTGATAAAATCTAACTGTGATACCTTAAATTAGCTGTGATGATCTACATGTTATTTTCTTTAATTGTTGAGTATTAAATAATCTATTATTATCTTACTTCTTTATTCTTCCTCTATTGTGGCTTATATTTAGCTAGTCCTACAATTATATATGACTCTGTAGTTTCAGTGTTAGGGCTATGGCGTTTAACGCCACTTTCAACAATATTTCAGTTATGTCCTTGCGATCTGTTTTATTTAAGAAATAATTCATGGAAGCCATATGTATATATTGTTTTTACCACGGGTAGGCGCTTTATGTGACGAAGTTTTACCCCGAGCGTTAGTGAGGGGTAAAAAGCTGACATAAAGGGCCTAACCGTGGTAAAAACAATATATACATATGGCTTCCATGAATTATTTCGTTTCTAATATGCAAAAATTGGTAAAATATCGTTATAAATGGTCGATGACGTCATAAATAGCAATGGGTGTTGGTATATTATTAGTTATCTTGGTGTAATCAGGGGTGTACGGAATTTTACACCGGCGTTGAAAATCCATACACAAGCTTTCCTTTACTTCTTTTGATTACACCAAGATAACGAATTTGATTTTTTTTTTTAAAAGTACGGGGAAAAAAGTATGTGAAAATGTATTATAACGTCATGGCTTCGAAAAACAAGTAACGTTGTATATTTAAACGTTGTATATGAATCATTTCGGTTTGGGTGCCGTAGTTTTGAAAAGAAGTTGCCAACTTGAAGTATTTAGAGAAGACGAAAAAAGGCGATTGAAAGAAGAAGTAGTATTTAGACAAAGAAGAAGAAGAAGAAGAAGTATTTTCTAAAATTTCTGCTTCTGTATGGGAAGCAAATCTTTTCGTCGACATTTTTCCTTTGCGTTGTTAGCAGACGTAAATAAATAATGTTATTTCCCTTTGGTTAGCAGACATAAATAAATAAAGTTATTCCCCTTTTGCTGTCTACGCAAAAAAAAACAAAACCAAAAAAAAACAAAAAAAACAGCGCATTGAGAAAAATGCTGTTTTTTTTCGATTTTACATATATTACACATATTAGTGTTTATAATCATCAAATTTTATGTAAATGTATCATTTCATATTATACTATTGCTGTGCGTAGTTCAAAATTACTTTTTGATTTAATCCCGGGTGTAAATGGTTTAGCTGGGGTGGGGTGCTATTTACACCCGGGTAACTAACCAATCAGATTGCAAGATTCTTGCTTCATAAGAAAGAAATTATTTTTACCACGGGTTTGGACTCAAAGCGTTTAAAGGACGTCATATTAGAATGGTAGATGAAACCAGGAAACCCGGAGAAAACCACCGACCTACATCAAGTCACGGATAACTTTATCATATAATGTTTTATTGAGTACATCTTATTAATCTGAAGTTTGGAATCGTTTCTCTGTTTAAATATGTTTCTCAACACACGCATTTTAGTCTCATCTGTGTGATTACCATAGATCACACTCCAGCACCTCATTTATCCTTTTCCAGTTGATTAAAGAAGGCTTGAAGATACTAAAGAGGCCACCAGAAGACCTAAGTAAAACACAGGTTGACAATACAATGACAAAACGGTTAAAAAACACTTCACATGCAGAAACTAAAGATTGTGAGCAATACGATCAGTAAAACTAGATCCCAGAGGTGAATTTGTATGTTCCTTAAGGATAACCAGTTCCTGTTCCACTAATGTCACCCGTCGTCTTACGCATGCTAAACATCCGATGGCAAGTAATATCCTGTGAAAAGAGAAAGACTAAAAAATTTTCATTTTGGCTTTAAGCAACAATTATTCGCCCATTCATCACAACATGAAAACGCCATGCCGACACAAACATTGGAAAATGGCTTCACAAAATTATGAAATCAGGATTGCAATGTCCCAACAATCATAGAAAAAAGTTTGATGATACAAAGAGGTAATCAGAAGAATGTAGGAAAGAAAGTCACAGGAAAAAAAGTCACGGATAAAAAGTCACAGAAAATAAAGTCACAAGAAAAATGTCACCATCATAATTTGTGCAAAAGTCACAGTTTAATTAAATAATGTGTGTCACAATTTGCTTAAACAACGTCTAAATGTAAAAATAAAATACAAAATAAGTTTTTAAATTTAATCAAATTATTATTTCCTTGGAAGTACCGATTTGCCTTTCATTCAGTACCGAGTATCGAAATGTCCAGTACCGAGTACCGAAATGTCGCATATGTTCAGTACAGAGATGTCCAGGTACCATGGGTACCGAGTTGTCCTGATACCAAACTTTCGAAGTGAGAGATGCAAAAAAAAAAAAAAAAAAAAAACTCCACACATGTGCATAATTTCCGTGCGGCATACAGCTTATCATAATTAGAGCAAAAATAAAATGCTACTAAGGTATTCCACGCTCGAGTCTGGTTTCCAATAATAGTCACATCTATACCTATACCAGCCAAAAAGGTGCTAAATCAGTATACCATCTAAATGTTTGTCCATAGAACATTTATAGTTGATTCAAAGGTGGCAATTTATTTCGACTGGTGATACAACTCGGCCGGCCCACTTTTACTTTGGTAAACATGATAACATAGAAGTAGTTGCGAAACCGTAGCTCTTATGGTAGTTTTTTTGTGAGTCACAAACAAACAAACAAAAAGGCCACAAGAACTACGGTTCCGTAGCTAAACCTAGACGTAGAAGTAATTCATGTTGTGAATTAAATAATCCCTTGCAAAAAAAAAATAAAAAATAAAAAATGCAATTAGTAAGAATTTATATCTTATATAATGCAGGGGCGGATCGGTTCCGGGTCCGTTCGCCCTATTACCTGTTCGCCCTGATACCCGTTCGCCCTGATAATTATAATTATGTGGGATATTAAAAATAATAGAAAAATAAGTGATATTTGATTGCTTATAGATATTAAATGGAGAAATTGTAAATATGCGGAATGCTAAAGTGTATGTTTCGATAATGAGCAAAGTTAAACATTTCAGTCCTTGGAATAGGCCGTAGCAAGTAAAGATGAGTGAATCCAGAGTCTGTAGAAAATGTAGGATATTAAAAATAATTGAATTATAAATGATATTTGATGGTGTAATTCATTTATAGCATACTCTCTCTCTTCTTTCACTATCGATCTTTCACCTAACTCTTTATGCTTGCAATTGGTTTCGACGTTGTTTTACTCATACCAAGCTTACAAGTGCATAATTACAGAAACAAAGCCATCAATGAATGATAATAAAAAGATCAAAAATATACAAAATTCCCAATCAATAATTGTAATTATAAAATCAACAATCATTATTTTCAATTAAACATTTATTTAATTGCTTGAAAATAACTTAATTAATCTCCAAAAGCTCATATTTGTTCTTTAAATTAATATTTTTCTATAAATCATTACTTCTTTATTTTAAATTAAAATATGCTTTAAGTTCATTGAAATACTTTATAATAATCAGGGCGAACGGACACAGGGCGAATATGTTGTTAGGGCGAACGGACCCGATTCCGGACGGATCCATGGGGGGAGGGGGGAGGCGCACTCGGTGCGCCCCCTCAAATTGGAAAAATATGATTTTTTTTTGCGTAGAATCGTGATTTTTCACACGAAATACCCCCAAATTTTAAGTGTGCCCTCCTTAACTTGAAATCCTGGATCCGCCCCTGTAATGAGCAACATGTAATTTGTTTTTGGAAATCCGATCAAGTTTTTCTCTATCCTCAAAACTATAGGATCACCCAATGCTTGGCTGGAATTGCCTTGCATGGACGTTGCATTCTTCAACTTATAATGGTTGTTTATTTAATTGATCTTGAGGCTATTTACCTTCCAATTTTCTCTGCTATATTGTCCCATCAGGCATCATTCAATTGCTATATGTAGCCAACGAATCTAATACACAAATCTCCTATTGAAAGGTTACATAAACTGACTTACACCAGACCTTCATAAGGAAGAACACTTATTTTGAGAGGTCGTTAGCAACAAGCTAGATTTTGTATTCTTCAAGTAGATTTGTATTCTTCCCATGTTGCAGGCAACATTGTCCGACTGTCCAATATCTACACAATGTAATTTGTCGATCAAGCAACACATTTTAAATGTAAATCATCCGAGATCACGGCATCCACTCGTATATGCAATCAAATTTTAATTTGGTTATTGTGTTGAGAATCTCAAAATTTGACGAGGCAAGCAGTACCTGCTGGAATCGATTCAATCATCCAGATATTAATGAAAAAAAGACTCTATTTTCAATATACGGACAGCACTGAGTAAGAATGGTGAAGCTGTGAAAAGAGATGAATCCTATGTTTAAGTTACTTAGAATGTATAGTTCATTACAAATGAGGCAACAGTTTCTTAAGTAAGCAACAAGATTCAGGACAGCCAGTTTTTATTTATTTATGCAGGATCATGATCACTTGTTCAAATTTCGCGGGAAAATTCAACCTTAGCTGGTACCAGTTTAAAAACCAGCAATATCCGACTTTGGTCCGAATATTTATACATGTAACGTCACTTCCGTAAACACAAGAATCTGTTGCATGTTATGTGGGTGGAGTTTCGCAATTTAATTTAGTTTACATGGAAGAATACTTTAACGACAATAGCTGACAATTCTGGATTACGAAATATCTAACTATAAAAGATGGCAAATAGCGCGGACATTACCATTTTGAACCAAGTAATGCCCCAAAAGACGTCCAGCTCAGAAAAGCCACAGACGAAAGTTTCTGCTGTGGAGTTGTCGAAGAAGTTACAAACTTCTATGCTCAGGTTTGTGCTTGTACAAAATTTTTAGAAATTCAATTACCTTAAAAATATTAACATGATTTAAATAATGTGTTGCCCGACACTGCGCAGAGTTTTCGCGGAACCTTACACCTTATATGTGTGAATCCGGTTCCTAAATTGGAAGAAGAAGAAGAAGAAGAATAAGTAAAAAAAAAAAAATAGTGGAAATTCTTCAAATTAGGATTTTGATGGTCATTATGTTATACCTTGAATATTTCCTCTTTTCAAGACAAGTAGGGAAGTTAGAGTGCCCAGGTTAATCCAGGAGGAAGAAAGAGGAAAGATTTGTCTCATTTCAATATTATCTCATAATCACTTATCTTCAGCATAAACACATTTTGCCAATTTTCAACAGAAAATTAAAGATACATGTACATGTACAATGTATGTTATGAAATTTTAGTGTGCTACTCTAAAATATTATTGCCAACAGTGTTGGTAGTGATATTCCCGTGTAAAAGTATAGCATGTATAGCTCTAAAATGCAATACATGTACATGTACCTGATGAAATTTGATCCTGGGACTTTTGACATTACAAGCCAACATGCTACATGTACCTACTTGCTAAAAGATGTTAGTAGGGGTGTTTATGAATGTACAATGTACAAATGTTAGAGACGAAGCATGAAAAATCAATGTGACACCGCAATCTTTTGCTACTTACTTTCTGATGCATTTTGGGTGATTTCAAGAACAAATATAACACTCTAAATACAAAGGAAATTTGTAAGGCCTAAAAAAAAAATTCTGTGTTTCTGGTAACCCGACCGACCCTATTTTTACGGCACCAACCCTAATTTTTTTTTGGTAAAAAAAAAATAATCGTGGCAAAAGATCGCGGTGATTTCCGTTTCCGGACCGATCTCCAAATTTAGTTTATGCGGTAAAAACTTCGAAGTAGTGTCAGCAGCGGTGCAGAAAAGGAGGGAACTGCATTTGTGCAATTGCTAGATATAGCGGCTGAAACTGGAACAAAGAAATTAGTAAATGCTTTTGAAGTTTTGATGGCTGGTGGAAGAAAATATGTTAAGAAAAAACCTCAAAGTAGGTTACAAAAATATAAAGTTATCATAGTTGTGGCATGTTTCTGCTAGCATTTAGGGAAACTGGCCAACCACAGCTGCAATTTAAAAAAAAATAATTCATATACCCAGTACCAAGTCTTCATAGCCTTCCCCACAGAATCAAATGGTTTCCCCTAAGTTACAATAATTCAAAATTTTAGCTTCAGATGGAATTTTAATTTAATATAAAAAAAAAAAAGAAAGACTGCCCCCTTCCCAGATACTAATGCACATTCTTTCTCTTGAATTCTTTATGTTAAATTCCAACCTGACATTGTACTTGCCGTCACTCGCCCCAAACCGTGAAAACCAGGCAATATTCACAAGCAAACAGTTGAATTATTTTGTTTCAATGTGTCTTATATTTTGCATGTATGTTGTATTTATACACCCATTCTTTATCTGTGTCTGTGTCCACCTTTATATCCCAAAAAATGTCTGCCCAGTATATATTTTTCGAAAGGATTATTTATATCAGTACTTGCTACATATATTATTAATATTAAAGTGTACATATAAATGTCAGAGCATAAGTTGGCCCAATTTTGTTTTGGGTTTCAAGATGCAATGTTTTTCTTTGTCACAAGAGTTTTGAAAAGTGTTGAATTGCCATTTACAAAGTGCTCTGTACTTAAAAGTATTTATTTTGGTTTATTTATATATCAACAGTTGGTCCAACATCAAATCCATTTTTGAGGTTTGAAGTATTATTAAAATCAAAGACATAATACTATGTACAGAAACATGTATCAGACTGCTGGTAACAGCAATATTTAAACTTGGGACTCATACTTTAAAAGACAGTAAAACAAATTTTGAATTCAAAGCGAAATGTTGTGCTGTTTATGCGACCACCTCAGACTATTGGTCAATTAAAAGTCATATGATAACACCTCTGAAACATGCACAGAACATGGAGGTTCTAAACATGTGGCAATATACAGCAGGAACATATCAACTACTCTATATTAAAAAGAAAAAAAAACACCTACCTACCCCTTTTTTTTGGACCCGTTACCGGAAACACAGAATTTTTTTTTTTTGCCTAAGATATATTGTACAAATGTATAACTACATTTTGTATATCACCAAGATGGGTGATACATTTATCACGCATATAGTCAGTCATTGTCTGTACTAAGCAGTTCCTATAGTCTTAGGTACAATGTAGAGATACATCTGTAACACCCCTCCCCCCCTTTTAGTATCTCCAAACTCTTCTTTACAGCTTCCTCTATTAAAAATAATTGGTAAACTGTAAGCACCATGCTAAGATGAATAAAAGATCAAAGACCAATAATAGAAATTAAACCATTTTATTTCATGATTTTTTTTATTGAAAGATATTGTAAACATGATAAATTAATTTTAGAGTCACATGTCATTTTATACGTGTTTTGATTGGTTTAAAAAGTTGAGGTTATTTGTATATACAATGTACATTTTGTACATGTAAACAAATGTATGTACTGAATCTTAAAATAGACGTCGTTCTCAAGGCGTCACATGCAGTTGTCATCGGGTGATTTTCTTTAAATGAGGCACCTTTGGGGTTATTATCTCCTCGCCAACGAAGTTGCGAAGGGATATAGTAATGCTACCGTCTGTCCGTCCTTCCGTAACATCCTTGTGAACACTCTTAGAATCAACATCCTTCAATGGATTTTGACCAAACTTAGAATATAACCTACTTTTTCCACCAATCAGATTTCGAGAAGTGACCCATTAAGTGCCACACTTAATCATTAAGTTTTTCAAAGTGACGCAGCTGAAATAAACATCAGGTGACTGCTTTGATTGACAACTGCTGCTAAAAAAATAAACATTATGTACTTTCGAGACAACTTTAATATTACAAATATCTGGTGGTCAAAACAATATTCAATGAGCTTTACCAAGCATTAAACATGTAAAAAAAAATAATGAAAAAAAATCCATTAAGAAAATTTAAATTTCCATGTCCATTTTTTTATCATATTTTACGATCACATTTTTTTTTAAATTTTGTAACTCACCGTACGACACAGGGGCTAAAAACCGGTTATTGTGTTGAACCTCTTCAAGTATGAGCTGTTGTGTGGGGATGTCAAGTAGTTGAGACAAAGATATATTTTCGCTTTCGTCATTCAACACGTCCTCCATCCACAGGCACTCGACGTCTGAACCCCCCTTTTCCCGGTTGACCCCCTTTTTTCCACAAAGTTGAATTTCACTAAATATTTTTTTCCCTTAAATACATGTATTAAACTGTAAAAACATATTCATGCCGTGTGTAAGATCTGTGCCGCGCACTTTCCAGCAGACGTCTAGGGTGTGACGTAAGAAATGTTTGGAACATTGAACCAATGAAAAAGTAGGTTACATTCTAAGTCAGTTAGATTATATTAAGTGAAATTTTATTGGTTAAGAAGGGGGTTGCTTCGCTTCGCTCGCCCTGCCCCTTCTTAACCATTAAAATTTCACTTAATATGCTCTAACTATAACTTGGTAAATACATTTTTTTTGTACTTAGTCCTTAAGAGAATCTGGAACCCTATTGATTTTCAAGGTCATAGGTCAAAAGTCAAGGTCACTGGGTCAAAATTAGGTGAGGGGATACACCACGCTTTGCATTGCCCTTGTTTAAATTTATTTCCGATTATTTGCCTTATTTTGAAAAAGTAAATATATTTTTCAATATCATAACAAAAAAAGTTTGATTTGATTTATAAGGCTTGATCGAAATTATTTGTTCGGTTCATTCGAAATAACCTCAATCAGGTTGTACACACCCTTGCGTAACTTGCTATGCGGGTTACTCAGTGTGTACAAGTTGATTGAGGTTATTTCTTCATGAACCGAACAAAAATTGCGATCAATCCTTAAGTATACAAATTCAATTAATTGAATCTATAATCTAGATAATCAATCATCTTTATCATCTAAATTCATTAGAATTTGTTTTTTTTTTAATGTATTGTATCATGTTTTATTGCTAATTTGTTTGGGAGATTTTGGTAAATATACATTTGTATCAAGATAATGATGATTATGTACTTCTTATTTTGTAAATTTCTTTAGCAACCAAATCTGTTTTTTGAATATTTTTATCTGTAAATAAGAGATTTTTCCTTTGATCTCACTGTGTGATAATGTCAGAATAATTACAAAAGGGACTGACTCTGATAGTAAATATCAGTCAATATCAGTCAGTGTGATGTCATATTATAACATTTAATACAGATAAAACAATAAAAATGTAAGTTTTCAAGGTCTAGATATACATTATCCTGTCTCCACCTTCAAATCTGCCATTTTTCTATATATTAAATGCACATGAAATACCCAAAAGTAATCCTTGACACAATATCTCAGTATCATCAATGATTAGGATAATAGATATATACTCCTGGGATAATGCCCATGATTGGATCATTATCATAATTGTTTGGTAGATATTTTCTCAATAAACTAATGATTGTTTGTTGATAAATCTGCTACATTTGATATTTATGTTGCTGAACATGCTGAATGAGGCATTAAATCAATAGAAATGTTAAATGAAATAAAAACAAGCCATGGGCCACTACATATACCTGTATACATTTTGTACCTGCAGATTTCCATGTCATAAGTCTTTGCCTTAATTTTTCCACTTACTTGCCCAAAAGCCAAATTTAGAAAAAATTATATTTATTCAAACAAATTTTTACATAATTTTCACTTGTCTGAATCCAGTTTTACTTGTGCTGAGCTTCGGGCAAGTGGGTTAGCACGAAGATTGTTATGCTATGGTCTTTTTTCTGTTCAATGATTGGACACATCATTGATTACTGTTCTCAGAATATTCTACAATGTATCAAAGTTCAATTTCAAAACTAACAGTAACAGCCATTTAATTCATTTTTAAGGAGTTTTTGTAGATTTTTTCAGATGCAAAATATATGAAATAAAGCCTTTTTGTTTTGAAATGAAACTTAAAAGAATTTACTGTAAATAATATAAATCGGTATGCATTGATCAAGTTTGTAGATTCCCATAGGAATGAAGGGTGCTGCATTTATATATGAGATAGAGTCTGTTGAGTTCGTGATCATGTACATGTATACGTACAATGTAGTAGTAAGTTGGATTTACAACTACCTATGTAATCATTTTGAATATCTATCAAAATAAAACACATGAATTTGTTTTTATTAAAGAGCCATTTATTGCCCATTCATGTACACTTTTGGATATGAATAAAATTAAAAATCTTTGGGAAAAATGTATGTTTTATTCCCTAATTAATGGTTCAATGTTAACCTGTGTTAATCTGAAATAGTGGCCATCTTGGATTTCCGATCAACCCAAAAAGTACATTTTGTAAAAAACCATTCTAATGAACATCACAGCCAAGCTCAGTGCTTTATAATTTCAGTGTATATGTATGAGAGTTTTAAAACAATTTTTGCAATAGAGTCTTGTGCTAAAATTTCCAATCCACCCAAAAAAAGTATGGACTAATGATGTTTCGTCATGCATGTCATGTCTTTCCTTATTCATATCAAGGTACATTGGTGTATCTGTATGTAGTCTTTAATTGGCCATCATAAATTTTGATCCAATCAGAAATCCAATATCTATGGCATGAAGAACATGTACTGTACATGTGTAAGTGTCTGATCTGCCTTGATACAAAAAAACACTCATTCAATTGAACTATAAGGTTTGCCACAACCCATGACATACTCATGTGGAATTGCAACGAAATAATGAGGAAACAATTTTGAGGAACATCCATACATCATTTGTATGGATGTTCCTCAAAATTGTTTCCTCATTATTTCGTTGCATGTATGGATGTTCCTCAAAATTGTTTCCTCATTATTTCGTTGCACTTCAATAATGAGGAAACAATTTTGAGGAACATCCATACATCATTTGTATGGATGTTCCTCACCTTGCAGTTCCACATGAGTATATGTCATGGGTTGTGGCAAACCATATAATCTATTAATTATACTATTTAGTCGATTCATACCATATCATCTCTACTAAAACTACTGTCAACTGAAAACAAAGTAAAACAACTTTTAACACAAAAAGTGTTAGAGTTATGGTGTTTAACGCCACTTTCAAGAATTTTTCAGTTATATCATGGCAGTCAGTTTTATTGGTGGAGGAAACCGGAGTACCTGTTATATGTTATATAAAAAATTTCATTAAAAAATTACCCCCCTTTCTATATATACTACTCCAGTAGTATAGTAGAATAGTAAATTATTTTCTTGAAGCTTTTTATATGACATAAAAACAAGTCTGGCTGTGGTCATGACTGAATATATATATACATTTGTATATGCAGATAATTCAAAACCAGTTTAATTGAGCTATACAGCATCAGACATTTTTTTTGTCAGATGATCTTCAAGGTTTTCATTATAAGTATACACATGGTCGTTATCATATGATACAAATGTAGTTGGCTAACTACCTGTGTAATTAGATCCTATCACCACTAATGTTGAGATTTCGAACCCCGCTCAGGCGAGGTGTATTCGATACAACATTATGTCATAAATTGGTCAGTGACTTGCGACAGGTCGGTGGTTTTCTCCAGGTACTTTGGTTTCCTCCACCAATAAAACTGACCGCCATGATGTCTGAAATATTGTTGAAAGTGGCATTAAACACCATAAACCAACCAATCAAGGTTTTCATTATATCATATACATTTTTTTGTATGTGAACAGTGTATACATTTGTGAATAACCCTTTAAGCTTGCTTGTTATCTTTTTCAGGTTAAAAGGAGAATTTACTGGAACTGATGGACAAGGTGTGGATTATGAAAAATTAAAGCTAAGTCAACAATTCAAGGAATATGAGGAACTAACTCCACAACTTCAAAATGTTGAGTTAGATGGCCTTTCAGAGAATGATAAGAAAGCCTTTTTTATCAGTATCCTTTTTATCATGTCTTTTGTTCTAATAAGCTTAAAGGTAAATTCATATTTAATCTGTCAAGATAAAACAACAATAGAGTTGTAGTTAGTAGTGTATAGGGCAGATTGATAGATAAACACTGATTAAAATAGCTACATGTATTATCAACAGGAAATGAACTCCTATTCAAACACATTTTAATTTTATAACAACATTCAGGTTAATTTTTAATCCAGGTTATCTTAAATGTTTATTTTTGTGTGTGACATATTTTTAGCTTCACCTGTGACAGACATCCTTATATGAAAAGTTTGATATCAACTTGTGACCTCAAAGTTTGTTTTATTTTCCTGTTTTAGTACTGGTATGTGATACATATATATATTTGATTGGATGCTTCTCTATAATATCAAGATCCAATCAAAAATGTATATATTGGAATGTGGGTACAGGTAACCTCTAAATTAAGAGAGAAAATCAAAATTGATTTTTTAACTAAGTGTATATAGATACAATTACTAATTTCACTGATATACCATTGGACCAAAATGTAATCAAAACTGGCACTCTGACCTTGACCTCATTAACTTGTTAAAATGTTTGTATCTGTGCAACTAAAGTTGTGAGTTCAAATCCTGCTGATGGCAAGATGTACTTGATACAACAGTATGTCATAAAGTTTGTCAGTAACTTGTGGCAGGTTGGTGGTTTTCTACAAGTACTCTGTTTACACCACCAATGAAACTGACCACCACGATATAACTGAAATTAAGGGTTAAACACCATAAGCCAAACCTTGTATCTGTGCAAATATAGGTGGACCATAATTGGTCAAAATATCAGTTCAGGAATTTATATTATTACATGTAAGTCTGCCACATATAATGTGATCTTGACCTAATGTTAAGGTTAAGTATCTATGTTAAATTTTGTTAGATTTGTAACAAGTTTTCATGAGTAGCTATGGTTTTGTTCAAATGTAGGTTTTTCAGTAAAGATATACATTTTTGTATACATCTCTGCATGACAGGTCATCAACCACACATTCACCCGGGGGGGGGGGGGGGGTGTACTACTAATCAGTTTGCTAAATTTAACCTGCCGTGAACTGACATTGCAGCATTCTGCATTAGCTATCAGTCAATGTTAATTATTTTCATGGATTCTTCATGCCAATATAGGGTCAGACAATACATTTGTGTTTGTTTACATGTTCACATTTATACTACTGCTGCAGGTTAATTTTCATTACAATAAATTAACTAGTCATCTGTTACAATCTAGTGTTCTTACAGATAAATTGGCTATGGTGTCCTACATTATTAATGGATGACAGTGTGTTTCACACCTATTTCATTTCTTCTCTCTCTTCAATATTTCATTTCATCTCTCCCTTCCTTATTTCATTTCTTCCCTCTCTTACTTATTTCATTTCTTCCCTCTCTTACTTATTTCATTTCTTCCCTCATTTACAAAAAATGCACTTATTTTATTTCTTCTCTCTCTTCCTTATTTCATTTCTTCCCTCTCTTCCTTGTTTCATTCCTTCCCTCCCTTATTTCATTTCTTTCCTCCCTCCTTTATTTCATTCCATTTTCTTCCATCTCTTCTTCCTTTAAGGCCTTCTTTGCCTCCTAGTTTACATTTTTCTTTTCAATTTTCCCTCTTTTTCTTTTCATTTTCACTCCTTCCCTCTTCATTACCCTTTCCAGTTTCCTCCTTTCTTTATCTCCCCTCCCTTTCCCTCCTTTATTTCTGCCTTTCCTAATTCTCTCTTTCCCATCTTGAGTACTCTTTCCTTCTCCCCTTTCCATCTGTTCTTTCTTTCCTTTTCATTATCTTCCCTAAAATATATAATGGCTTTATGTTCATGCATAATTATATCCATATACAAGTGTATTTACAATTTACTAATTTATGAATGAATGAGTTAAATTTTGACTATAACTATAGCTCCTTATAAAGATTTGGGTTGGTATGGTTTTATCGTGTTTAACGCCACTTTCACTGACAAACTGGATCACATAATGCTGTACACTTCGCCCTGA
This sequence comes from Gigantidas platifrons, assembly GCA_002080005.1. Lineage (NCBI taxonomy): Eukaryota > Metazoa > Mollusca > Bivalvia > Mytilida > Modiolidae > Gigantidas > Gigantidas platifrons. Next base: position 107,262 of record MJUT01047976.1, on the reverse strand, counting down.
GAGGGATTCAAACTTACAATATTAGTGGTGATAGGCACCGATATCATAGGTAGTTGTAAATCCAACTACCATATGATCACGGCCAAGATGGCCACTCCTTTAAAAGAACTGTGGTTATGGTGTGAAATGAAAAAAAAGACATAATACCTGTACATTTTACAAATTTGAAGTTAATTTCTTTAATAGAATCAGATTTATATAATGCATTAACTATCCATGGTCTTGCCAGACAGGAAATATTACCAGACTCTGTCTTAAATATACAACAATTCTGGAAGAAGACGTCTTATAATGTGGCTGGACATAATTATAGTTTAGATGACATTGAACATGGAATATTAAGAGGTAAGTTTTAGAGGAGGACTGGCCATACAGGCATTTGGTCAGTGCCCATTGGGTTGCTTAGATAAGCAATATATTAATGAACATAAGTCTAACCTGATCGGTGACAGATTCATGGGCAGGTTTTAAAACCTGTAGTCCACTTATAAATGTTTGCAGACAAAATTTAATATTAGTTTTGACAATTACAAGTAGCTATCCAAAGTCATCTGAGGTATAGCTATTGGTACAATGTAGCTTATTTCTTTATGTCTATATGTAGATAATTTAAAATTCATAGACATCAAACTAGACCATTTAATAAGAAATGTAAGGGCCAATGTCAGGTCTACTACTTACCACATAGTAATGTAGAAATTAGTTACATTGTACCTATAGCTACTTCAGCTGACTTGGGATGGCTACTTGTAATTGTCAAAGCTATAATATTCAGCTTCACCTGTGTAAATATTATAAAATATCTAGATCCAACCAACAATATCTATTTTAAAAAAATCGCCATGATACAAATGTATAACTGAAATATTGCTGAAAGTGGCATTAAATCAAATCAAATCTATTTTTAATTAGATTGGTATATTACACTGTATTTAAAAAAAAAGAAATGTAACATATGAAATAATATGTATAATATTCAGATCAATACAAACTGTTGACACATTTCCTGGTGAAATACATGTTATACATGTAGTAAATAACTGTGTTTGTGAGGAAAAATAATCGAAAATAAAGATGAAGATTTGAAGGGGGTATGATTGAATGATGTTTTAGGAAAAGAAAAAAAATCAGTTGTGTAGGATCGGACATTTACTAAAACTGACTGCCACGATATGACTGAAATATTGTTGAAAGTGGCATTAAACACCATAATTCTAACAGTTATCCTATAATGAACAACTGTCAAGGTTACATAGAGTTAAATGCATTTTTTAATTGACAGATATGTTTGTCAAGATTACCCATCAAATTATTAGATGAGGTCTAGTTGCATGAAAAAAAAATATATTTGCATTCTGTTTATGAAAAGAATAAAACACATCACTAAATAATATTATTCTTTTTTAGTTCACCTGGACCAAAGGTCCATGTGAACTATTGTCATCACTTGGCGTCCGTCGTCTGTAAACTTTTCACATTTCAAGCTTCTTATCCGAAACCACTTGGCCAATTGGAACCAAACTTAGCAGAAATGTTCCTTGGATGGTCCTCTACAAAGTTTCTGTTTTTCGTTCCAGTCGGATATTCAACATGGCTGCCAGGGTCAATAATATGCTCTGATTGGCTGAAATTTCAAAGATCTTCTCTGAAACTAATGAACTGACTGAACCCAAACTGTCCAGTAATGATCATTGGAATGTCCTTTACCAAGTTTCTGTTTTTTATGCTGATCGGAAATCCAAGATGGCCACCACCGCAGGAAATAGATTACCGGTAACATTGGACCCTATGGGAAAATGTTCAAATGCCTTCTTCTCAGAAACTACAAATATGATTAAAGCCAAACTGTACATGAATGTTCATTGGATGGTCTTCTACAAACTTTAGATTTTTTGTTCCGATATGAAATTTAAAATGGCAGCTATGGCAGGACTTAGTTTAACATTGGACCCTATTGGAAAAATGTTTCAAAGTGCTTCTTCTCTGAAACCACTTGGACAATTGAAACCAAACTGCCCAAAGAATGATCATTGGAAGGTCCACTACAAAGTTTCTGTTTTTAATGCCGATCGAAAATCCAAGATGGCCACCACCGCAGGACATAGATTAACATTGGACCCTATGGGAAAATGTTCAAATGCCTTCTTCTCAGAAACTACTAATGTGATTAAAGCCAAACTGTACATGAATGTTCATTGGATGGTCCTCTACAAACTATAAATTTTTTGTTCCGATATGAAATTCAAAATGGCGGCTACAGCAGGACTTAGTTTAACATTGGACCCTATGGGAAAAATGTTTCAAAACACTTCTTCTCTTAAACCACTTGGACAATTGAAACCAAACTGTCCAGGAATAATCATTTGAAGGTCCTCTAAAAAGTATGGGTTTTTTATGCCGATCGGAAATCCAAGATGGCCACCACCGCAGGACGTAGTTTTTACATAGGACCAATTGGTTCTTTTTATAACCAGGTGAACGATACAGGCTCTTGAGAGCCTCTGGTTTAATTTCAACATCTGTCTCCAATATCATAAATATACAAAATGTATGTGACAAGCATTTCTAACTTTACTGAAAAAAGTTGTTATTTTAGCAAAATTCAATATATACTGGTATACATCTGTGTCTAATATATTCAACAATTTGTTTTGTGGTTGATGTAACCAGTATATATGTACATTGTTAGAAAATATAAAATTTATTTGTACATGCTTTAGAAACAGGTAGAAAATAACGCCTTTTGCAAAGTTTTCACCTGTTTCACAGCAAGTGAATATAAATTTCATTTCTAGCGACAATGTACATGTACAATGTATTGTGTCAAAATGTCTAGAACAACAGCTTGAGTCAAATTTAACCTTTATTTTAAAGAAAATGTAATTATTACATGATCAATTTCAATAAGAGGACTATTATATAACAAAATGATTTATTTAATTTTTTACTGAAAACAGGTAATAAATGATAGATACAAAATGTTTTTGAACTCCTACATATCATACAAGAAATTAGATTTTAACAATTGTCAATGCATGCAAAAAATGTTTTATGTGTGATGCCTTGATTTGTCAGTGAAAATAAAATCTCTAAATGAGATGTAAAATAGTCTAAAAATGATTGAAATCTTCATTTGTAATAGGTGATTGAATGATTGTTGTTTAATGCCAAAATGAACAATTTTTCAGCTAGATCAGGCCTAGAACAAGTTACATTTGATGAGATGATAATGATATTGTCCTCTTTGTACTAGACCAACATGCTTAGTTGAAATAGGTAGTTCAGTTTAAATGTACTTATATTGAAATTAATACATTTTGAATGATGAGGTTTAAGATGTCTGAGAATTTCTTGCCATACACAAGAAAACACGAACCTGACTCATCTAGCTGACCCCAGACAACACCCAACACAAAGAACACAGAGGTTAATGTTATGGTTTTTAATGCCACTTTCAACAACAAAGAATACATGATAGAAATAAAATTAAAAAAGAAATATACCACACCGTCGGAACAATTATAAAATTAAATACAAAAAATGTATCAAAATTGTAGAAAGAGACAAAATGGATACCCCTACACACAGATACATGAGCACTCACTTTCCTGGCTTGGTATGATACCCCTACACACAGATACATGAGCACTCACTGTCCTGGCTTGGTATGATACCCCTACACACAGATACATGAGCACTCACTTTCCTGGCTTGGTATGATACCCCTACACACAGATACATGAGCACTCACTTTCCTGGCTTGGTATCGATACCCCTACACACAGATACATGAGCACTCACTTTCCTGGCTTGGTATCGATACCCCTACACACAGATACATGAGCACT
>MJUT01047976.1:82155-100474 GCA_002080005.1 Gigantidas platifrons | reverse complement strand
TACCCCTACACACAGATACATGAGCACTCACTTTCCTGGCTTGGTAACGATACCCCTACACACAGATACATGAGCACTCACTTTCCTGGCTTGGTATGATACCCCTACACACAGATACATGAGCACTCACTTTCCTGGCTTGGTAACGATACCCCTACACACAGATACATGAGCACTCACTTTCCTGGCTTGGTAACGATATCCCTTCACACATACATGAGCACTCACTTTCCTGGCTTGGTAACGATACCCCTACACACAGATACATGAGCACTCACTTTCCTGGCTTGGAAACGATACCCCTACACACAGATACATGAGCGCTCACTTTCCTGGCTTGGTAACGATACCCCTACACACAGATACATGAGCACTCACTTTCCTGGCTTGGTAACGATACCCCTACACACAGATACATGAGCACTCACTTTCCTGGCTTGGTACAGGCACTTCATTAAAAAGTAGTGGGATTAAACTTGTTTTATGGGCCCAAATCTCCCCTCTTAGTGAAATGGTAAAGTGAGTGAAAAGCCAAACTTCGCATACACCGGGAGAACAGCGTTGTCATAAAGAACGCTATAATTTTGAACATTAAAGCAATAAAAAGTGGCAGGGTTAAACTAGTTTTATGATAGGAATGTAAATTCTCGGCTAATGGGACAGGAACAAAAATGTGACAGGGTTAAACCAGTTAATGTGATTCCAATCCCTCCTGATAACAATTTTTTAAGCCTTATCAAAGTCAAATAATTACATGTGTAACAACCTACAATAATGAAATAAAATCTTTCCCATTTTCACTTCAACTCTTAAAAACATAGACATAATCATACTATTATGAAAATATTTTGTTTAAATTGTGATGGTCAGCAATTCCACCAATACCAATGAAATGAACAATTACCTCTCATCGTAAGTCATTGAACACAAAAAGACCATGCCATGTGTATGACTGTATGAGGTACTTAACAGCATTATGTGGATACTTCATAGCATTCTGACGTCATGAACGATTTTGGAGTAAGAGTACAAAAAATCGTCCTCGAAAGCTTTATGACCTTGAGGTCTGTTCTATCAAGATATAATTAACCAACACTTGTCTATTCTTGTACAGGTTTAATAATATGTAGAGAAAAAGTTTGAACTTTTAATGATTTAATTTTAAATGTTGCCTTTAAAAATAGACTATAAATGAAAATGTTATATAATGATAGAGTAATTTCCCCAATTTTCTGCTAAGAATTTAAAGATTAATTGAATGATAAATGTTTAATTAAAGTATTAATAGTAAAGTAATTGATTTTGATAGGAAATTTTAAATGTTCAAATTTTACAATAAAAACTCCTGATTTTTCACCTTTTGGAATCTGATTGTCAACAACTTCAATCTAACTTTACTTAGCCAACATATTACATGTATTTGCAAATATAAACAGTGTTTTAATCAAATAAATATTTCAAAAGGACAAAGATTAAATGACCAAGTCATATATATATGATAGATTCAGATCGACGTCCAGTCTCTAATCGACGTCCACTCCTCAAATCGGCGTCCACTGACGTCATTATCTCGAATCACGGTCCAATTTTAGGATATTCTCAAATCGGCGTCCTTTCCAAACTCTCATATGTATAGGCCCGTTTACACGATCAAAGTTTGCCATCAAAAATAATTGTAATGACAATTTTGTTTTGTGTGTTTTTTTTTATCTGTTTCTTAAAGTTGTTGTTTTTTGTTTTGTTTGTTTTGTGTGTTTTTTAAGCATTTTTCCATTCTTTAATATTAGTAGAAGTACTCCAAGGTTAAGTTAGGGTTAGGATTAAGGTTAGGGTTATGGTTAGGTTAGGATTAGGGTCCGCTAAAGTAGAAGTACTCTTGAACATAATAGGATTTTATCTACAGTAACTAAAAAATATATATAGTCATTTTTGTCATCAACAATCCCTCATCTGGAATCTGGTCTTGTCCCTTCTCCATGATTGTTTCAAAACTATGCCCTAACGGGTGTGACGTCATTTGAAGTATACGTCAGTGACGTACATTTGTAACTGGACGTTGATTTGAGAAAGTGAAAAATGGCCATATATTTGAGAATTGGACGTCGATTAGACTAGAGACTGGACGTCGATCTGAGTCTTATATATATGGCGAAAAAAAAAATGGAAAAACAAAAAAATACTATCTTTAGAACAGTTGCAAAATTTTGGAAACAGAGGCAAAATTGATTACCCTAACACAGATACATGTACATGTATATATATTATACATGTAGTCTTTGCCCTAACCCACTTGCCCAAAGTCAGGAACAAGTAAAACTGGATTCTGACAAGTGAAAAAATGATGAAAGAATTTGTTTGAATTAATAGAAAATGTTTTAAAAAAGTAGATGAAAAAAAAAATTAAGACAAAGACTGGTATAGCAAAGACTTTTGTTTATATTCTTTTTAATTTTGTGTTGTTGATTTCAATCTTGACCTTTATTTGAGTGGGCGGTAAAAATATATTTTCTGTTTGTTATTCTTTATAACACCTTTGGGAGATCATGTATTAAATTACTGGTACTTTATGATATAATAATACCCCTGAACAAAAAAAAACATATAATTAAAGTTTATTATGCAATCACAATTTTCATATACTGTAGTTTAATTTGAATCAGAAAACAGGTCAACAGATCAATATTAAAGTACACCTGTACATCAAATTTAATCATAAAACAAACAGATTATATAGTGGCTGTTTATGTTTGATGTCTAAATATGTTATTAACTGAAGCGTAAAGATAATATTAATATTTGATAAGCTTTGTGATATGCACCATTGCAACACTTAAATGGGGATATGAATAGGATATCCTCAATTTATCATTTCTTACTGTTTGGTTAATTTTTATCATTTATTTCAATACCTCCAAGTAACTGCCCAGTGAGGTCAAAGAAGAGTCAATCAATATTGATTATCAGAAGACTTTCTGTATTCTGTGGTATTAAAAAAAGAATACTATTATTTTCTTTTCAGTTTTACAATCTATAAATATAATCTAGAGATATGTACAATGTACATTGACATAGATGATACAACATTATGTGATCAAGTTGATCAGTTACTTGCAGCAGATCTGTTGTTTTCTCTGGTTTCCTCCATCAATAAAACTCACTGTCACAATATTACTGAAATATTGTTGAAAGAGGGGTTAAACAACCTAACCCTACCATATTCTGGTACAGTAGTCCTCTTTACCACTTATAATACCACTACTTTGGCAGTGAAAATATGGGCAGTTTAGTAAGATTTTACTTTCTCAGTGTGTCTGAAATCTAGCCTGATCAGAGGGTTGGCCTTTTGTTGTAGTGATCTTATAAAAAGTTGGGAATTACACTCCCCATTAGGTACCATTATAAAGGTAGCATTTATCAGATATGACAAGAAAGTACATGTAAAAAAGATGTTCTTGAGTGTACACCATATAATAACATTAATGACTTATATTCACCATTGAAGTTTCTGTTTATGACTGTTATATGGGAAATAGCAATAAAATCACTGTTCCTTTACATGTTAAATCTATTGTTGTATTTTCTGATGTGTTCAATTACACCATAAATAGTTGGTTAAATCTCAATTATCACCAACTTTTACAGTCTACGATTTAAGACACCAAAGTTAAAGACCTGAAAAAAAATAAAGTTGTGAGTTCGATCCCCGTTCATGGGGAGGTGTACTCGAAACAACATTACGGGATAAAGTTTATCAGTGACTTGCGACATGTCGATGGTTTTCTCAGGGTACTGCGGTTTCCTCCACTAATATAACTGACTGCCACGATATAACTTAAATATTGTTGAAAGTGGCTTCATACAAAAAAAAATGTATATCATAAACCACCAACCCTTAAGAAAATCAAATTTTAAGCACAAAAATCAACTGTTACTGGCCTGATCAGATTTATACTGGCCAGGGGCAATAGGACAAGTGATAAAGTCACAGATTTATACTGGCCAGGGGCAATAGGACAAGTGATAAAGTCACAGATTTATACTGGCCAGGGGCAATAGGACAAGTGATAAAGTCACAGACTGCTTATAAGGCCCCATTATTTGTCTTTTCAAATCTTATAAATTTTCAGTGATTTGCTCATGAAAGCTTATTATTAGGTATGATAAAAAAAAAAATCAAAATATGAAAAAAGTAGGTGGGAGTCTTACTAAAGCTTAGCTTGAACATGAACAATCTGTACTCAGGTATGTTGTATTTAATATGATTTTTAAGAACTTTAATAATAAAACCACTGTTCACTGGGAATCCTTAGAGAGATTGTTGTTTTAGAAATCCTTAGAAATTATTGTTTTAGAAGAATTATTTTTCTTCACCCATAACTTTAATTGGTTGTTTTTTCCATATACTTTATGTTTCAAGGCAACTTTGACAATTTAAATGCATCTTGCAGTGGATGAAAACCTAGTGGTGACAAGACGGTGTGCGATTCCATTTGTAAATAAAAATCTACTAAGTCCCTTCCGGTTTTATGTATATTTTTTTTTATAGAATTTCTTGAAATATGATTTCTTGAGTTATAAATAATATTAATACTAGTATTCATTTAAAAAAAGACAATATTGCTAGATTATTGTGACTACAAATATTGATGTACATATTTAATGTATCAATGTCTATTCTATAATCAATACAAAGTGATACACATTATTGAATTTGATATTTAAAGAAATATTTGCCAGGATTATTGTGGAATAGAGGTTAGTGCCTCAAGGTTCACAAATATTTATATTTAGAAATTGTAGTAATACATATTTATAACGTATAACAGATAATTCCATAGATATTTTTTTGATTGATTTTATTGATTAGTGTTTAACACCAACTTTAGTCAGTATTTCAGCTATATCGTGGTGTTGATATTTTTTGCATGCATACATAGTATTATATCATATACATTTTGTAACTGCATATATACATTGATTTAAATAGGTAGATTTCTGACATCTCAAAGTCTACAGTAATAGATGATCATTAGAATCTTCTTCATCAATTTAACCCTTCCCCATTTATGTGCCTGCCCCCAGCAAGGACCAATATATTAGCATTAATCATGTTTATTTTGTGTTTTTTGGTGTTGAGTTGTTCATGTTTTTGTGTTTGGTGAAATTGTAGATAATTCCTGTTTAGTTTTTTTTCATCCCAAATGACTGCAAAAAAGGCTCTCTTCCCAAAACGACACAGCTTTTAAAAATATAGTTTCCATATTCGGAGTTTTAACACCAAATTGAAATTCTTAGGTATCATCATTTTATATACAAATGGGAGCCTTCGTGGTTGTGATCGTATGGTAGTTGGATATATAACTACCTATGCAGTGAGTACCTATCACCACTAATGTTGTGAGTTCGAATCCCACTCAGGTGATAAAACATTATGTAGTAAAGTTTGTCAGTGACTTACGACAGGTCTGTGGTTTTCTCTAGGTACTTATAAAACTGACCACTACCATATAACTGAAATATTGTTGAAAGTGGCATTAAACACCATAAACCTAAATCAAATTGTATTGAATTCACAAAGACTACACTACGTAGATCATGTGAAAATTGCAATCACTTTTAGACTAATTTTCATCTCATGAAACAATTTCATTTTCTTAAGAAATCAATGCATCATGCATAAAAATGTATTTTACATGCATTCACAATTAAATTGATATAAATTCTTTTCTTGTAAAATATGTATAGGATTTCAAGGTATTGATTTCATATAAATATCATTTGTTACTTTTTCTGTTGTATAAATGTAAGAAAATGAAATCCCACATACAGGCCAACCTGTCTAAACTGAAATACAGGATTCTGTTTTATTAACAGTTCAATTAAGACAGGTTTCACTCTATTTGTAGCTGATGTTATAGAATTTAGTCCTCTTATTGAAATATGTTAGTTACAAATACCATCACTGTTTAAAATTTTGTGATTAATGTTGAATTTGTAAATCAAAAGATATTCAAGAACAGGAGTACATTATATATATATATATATATATATGAAAAAGCTTTAGTTGTAATTATAATAAAAACTATAAGAATGCTTGGAGCTTTCGACTGAGCAACCAGTCTGCGTCAGCATGTTTACTAGAATAATGAAACGTTACATAAACAAACAATACAAACGTCAACGTAACAATGCACGTCCGCAAAACATCTGGCGGCAAAAACAAGTATGAAAAACCACACATTAAATATGAAATATGCACTTATAAAATTAATCTTAGACAAACGTCTGTTCTTATATGTACAGAAGCATTCATGTTTCCTTAGTATTAATGCCATACGGCTTAAAAGTATTTAATTTCTTTTTCCATAAGTTTTCCCTGTTTCTTCTATAAAAATCATCTTGATTTTATAAGTGCATATTTCATATTTAATGTGTGGTTTTTCATACTTGTTTTTGCCGCCAGATGTTTTGCGGACGTGCATTGTTACGTTGACGTTTGTATTGTTTGTTTATGTAACGTTTCATTATTCTAGTAAACATGCTGACGCAGACTGGTTGCTCAGTCGAAAGCTCCAAGCATTCTTATAGTTTTTATATATATATATATATATATTTATAAGGAGTATAGGTATGATAAGAGTACATATTGACCACTAAAACCATAAAAGTACATAAACACCATCAAAGTAACAGCATTGGTGGAGTAATGGTTGTTTCATTGAGTTAGCACTATTAAAATCCAACTAAGCGTGTTGGTCTAGTACAAAATGGACCTCATCATCATTTCACTGAAAATTAACCTGTTCTCGCCATAACATAGCTGAAAAATTGCTGAGTTGGCGTTAAACAACAATCACTCACTCAGTCACAATCTCAATAAGTAATAAATGTGTGGATTTTATAAACATTATTCCTTTTATATTAAGAAAATAATTTCTCTATTTTAAGACATAACCTCTCCAAATAGTAGTAAGTACTGAATTAAGTGTTTGACATGATATAATACAATGCAGCAAGAATGTGCTAATGCAGCTTTAATCCACAGCAGAAGCCTTTAAGTGCCATATCAAGACTTTCTTCTCGCGATTGAAAATGATACAAAATTGTGCATATATCATACATTAACAAAAGTTTTTAGTAATAACAACAGGATAGAAACTAAGTTTACTCCTACTTCACTTTTCAGCTCAATAAATTAAATAAAAGGTCCATGACAATTGACAATTAACATCACTTGCATCAACCATCAATGTCAACAACATTATTAAGCTTTGCACATTTCAATTTTTTTCTTATAAATGACTGGACAAATTGAGACTTGAAATGTAAATATGGTGGGTCTCAACATTTTGTATGATTTTCATTTCATTTGAAAATTCCCATTGACTGCTTTCTACATGTAAGTGGCTAAGATTTCAAAATTTCAAGTTGATACCACATAACATTGTTTAACTTTGAGAATATGAAGAAAAAGCTTTTTCTCTGAAACTTCAAACCTTCTTGAATCTAAACAGTGCATGCATAAATATGGTGAACACACCAGACTCATCAGATGAGCCTCTTGTTTCTATTATTTATTGTACTTGGATATGCAAGAATGTTATCTGACATCATAAACAATCATGTTTTTTTTTGGGGGGGGGGGGAGAGGGGTTAAATACCCAGAAAAGGCATAATAAGTTTAAATGTTACGTACACAGGTATAATTAATTACATTGTATGTCTATTGGTGACTACTATAATATATTTTGTGTTGACATTTTTTTCTGCAATTTTATTGAAATTTGATATTACTGCTACATATGTTTGTAAAGGGTGATTGGATTCATGTACAAATAATAGTCCATTATTATGTATGCTTGAGATAGCTTGAATATTGGAAACAATTTACATGTAGAAGGCACAACAAGTAATACAGTGTAGTGTTTTTATGTCTTTCATTGTTTATATAATTATGTTAATTGTATGGTTGCCGTCATATATTAATATTTAGGGGTTACCGTCAGGCTTTGAATAATTGCTGTTATATATACATGTAGCACTTGTGCCCGATCCCTATAGCTAATATTTTGAGTTAATAGAATATTTATTATACCCCCACTCTTAGAGAGGGGGCTATATTGCAATCACCTTGTCCGTCCGTCCAATATATAGAATATTTATTATACCCCCACTCTTAGAAAAGGGGCTATATTGCAATCACCTTGTCCGTCCGTCCGTTTGTCTGTCCGTCCGTTCACACTTTCGTAACAAATATCTCAGCTTCAACTGGAAGAAATGATTTTATATTTGATATATGGCTTTGGCATGGTGACTTGTACCGTGTCTCCCCTTTCCAGGTTTACCGCACATCTACTTCATGTTTACAGTGCGACTTAGAATTTTTCATGTTTGCCGTAATGAAAACTTTCGTAACAGTTATCTCAGCTTCTACTGGAAGAAATGATTTTATATTTGATACATGGCTTTGGCATGGTGACTTGTACCGTGTCTCCCCTTTCCAGGTTTACTGCACATCTACTTCCTGTTTACCGTGCGACTTACAAATGAATGAGTGGGGGTATTCTTAGCATGACATAGCGTGCAACATCTTGTTTCAGTTAGTCCACTGTCAATTTATGAAAAAGTGAATTAAAATGCAGGATTTTTTTTTGTAATAAATATTTATATCTGATCATTATTATCAATATATTTAAAGGTAACAATGGGTACATACAATGAAAAAGATCCAAGTAAACGTTTACGTATTGTTAACCTTGATAAAGATGGCATTTGAAATGTCTCAAATGTCGGTATGAATAAAAGGATTTATTAATATACAGAACATGGATTTAATATAATTAACATTACACTACTAAGTCTACTTGTATGCATGACATAATGTCTTCATACAAAAGATGGATTACCTATCACTGTTTGTATACTAAGGCCCATAAAGTTGAAATTTGACTATCAAAATTCAGATTTCGTTTGAATAATTACTGTTAAAATCAAAATTTTGGTTGAATTTTGACTAAAAATCATGATTTTGGTTGAATAATGACTATTGAAATCAGGATTTTGGTTGAATTATGACTATTGAAATCAGGATTTTGGTTGAATTATGACTATTGAAATCATGATTTTGGTTGAATAATAATGATTGTTAAAATCAGGATTTTGGTTAAATTATGTCTCTTGAAATCAGGATTTTGGTTGAATTATGATTGTTGAAATCATGGTTTTGGTTGAATAATGACTGTTAAAATCAGGATTTTGGTTAAATTATTACTGTTAAATCATGGTTTTGGTTGAATTATGACTGTAAAAAGGGTTTTGGTTGAATTATGACTGTTAAAATCAGGATTTTGGTTAAATTATGACTCTTGAAATCAGGATTTTGGTTGAATTATGATTTTTAAGATCAGGATTTTGTTGAATGATGACTGTTAGAATTAGGATTTTGGTTGAATTTTTACTATTAAGTTAAAGATTTTGGGTGAATTGTGACTATTAAAATTCCAATTTTTATTGAATTTTGACTGGTAAAAATAGGATTTTAATTGAATTGTGATTATTAAAGTCAGGATTTTGTTTGAATTGTGACTGTTAAAATCAGGATTTTGTTTGAATTCTGACTGTTGAAGTCAGGATTTTGGTTGAATTGTGACTGTTAAAATCAAGATTTTGGTTGACTATGACTGTTAAAATCAGGATTTTGGTTGAATTTTAACTGGTAAAATCAGGATTTTGACCCCCAGCAAATATGTTTTGCTAACATTTTAGTATTATTCATTAATTTTTATCAACATCGATTGCATAGGTAAATTAATAATTAATTTTAAATCTACAATTATTGGAAAGTCTCCCCTAGGATTTCAATACAAATTTTATCTTGTGTTTTTTTATTGATTGAGGGACTATAGATGTTAAAAAATTCATCGTTGTCAAGTACAAAATGTATTGGCCAAAATTATATCATTTAAATTTGTTTTTTAAGACTTTGATGACGCAGTTACTGACTTAAACTAAATGAGGTGTTTACTGTTTGAAATAAATGATGTGTTTGTAATTGTTGTAATCATACAAAATAGATAGATCAGTTACCATTTAAAATATTAACTTTAGATTAACTCATTATGAACAATTTCAAGACATTGAGCTTTAAATACATGACATTAATAATGTTTATCCAGGAAACAAGTAGCCATAGGCCAAAGCAAACAAAAGTTTTGCAAGAATATATTTGTTCCTATATCAAAATCATATCTAGCAAAACTGAAGGTTTAAATTAGAGGTTGGTTAGTTTGTTTGGTTTATAATGTTTAATGCCACTTTCAACAATATTTCAATTATAACTTGGCGGTCAGTTTTATTGATGGAGGAAAGTGGAGTGCTGGGAAAAAACCACACACCTGCTGCAAGTCACCGACACACATCAGCACATAATGTTGTATTCCCTGAGTGGGATTCGAACTCACAATGATAGTGGTAACAGGTACTGATTGCATAGGTGGTTGTCCAACTATCATACGATCACGACTACGGTGGCCCGTGTTTAAATTAGAGAGTGATGGCTCATTATCATAACACATCCATGGTTATTTTATTCTTTTATGGAATAGATTTAGTCTGTCAACACCTGTAATTTTTTCCACAAAAATTGTTATTAAATTTCAGGTAACAAGCCACATCCATCTTCAATGAATCCACAGTTTAAACCAGGTGATCCCAGAGAAAAGTTTGTGTGTACATTAGATCCTAGGATACATTTTGCTTTAGTTTGTGGTGCTGTGGTAAGTTTGATCCATATACTGGCCATGTGTTAATAATAACTTAACACTAATGTACAGTTATCTGTTATATATAGGAGGTTGTGGTATTTAATGCCACTTTCAACAATATTTCAGCTATATCGTGGCGGTCAATTATCTTGGTGGAAGAAACCGGAGTACCTGGGGAAAACCACTGACCTGCTGCAAGTCGCTGACAAACTTTATCACATAATGTATCAAGTACACCTCATCTGAATGGGATTCGAACTCACAATGATAGCGTTGATAGGCACTGATTCCATAGGTAGTTATAAATCTAACTACCATACGATCACGGCGGTTCCCTTGAAACAGTGGCTAATGGTCACCTGTATATACAAGTCATGTTATTACAACTGTGATAGTGGTCATCTTGGTGCACCTGTATATAATGGTCATGTTTATAAACCTGTGTATGCTGGTCACACGAAATGTACTATTAATTGCTATTCATCAGTATAGCGTTCTTTGGTAATTAAGTTCACTCTAAACATGTTATAATACTGTTATTCTACATTCCACAGTGCAGAGTTCAGTTTTATTTATTTTATTTTTTCAGTCATGTCCAGCCATCAATGTGTATTCTGCAGCCAACATAGACAAAGCGTTAGATGATGCCACAAAGAATTTTTGTCGTCAGGAAGTGTCTATGTTCACTGAGGTGGATGAGATTTGGCTGTCTAAAATATTCCAGTGGTATTTGGATGATTTTGGTAAAACAGATTTAGATGTTATTAAGTAAGTTGTTTGGCAAAGCTATAAATTTCTAAAGAAGTCCCAACTTTTTATCAGTACCTACCACCACTAATGTTGTAAGTTCGAATCCTGTTCAGGTGAGATGCACTCGATACAACATAATGTGATAAAGTTTGTCATTGACTTGCGACAGGTCAGTGGTTTTCTCCGGGTACTCCAGTTTCCTCCACCAATAAAACTGATCGCCACGATATAACTGAAATATTGTTAAAAGTAGCATTAAAAAGCATTAACCAATCACAGGTTGTAAGTAACATGGTAAGAGTATTTAAATAATGCAGATTAAACCATAAGTTTGACAAGGCATAAGCCATATCTTTGGTGGTGTTGTAAATTCTAGCTTGTGTTGGTTATTTCCAGTGATAGTGCTATTACAAAATGTAGCATCAAAATGTGTATAGCTAAGAAATGCCACAGACAAAAAGTTACAACAAGAAAAATAAAGGGGAGGAATTAATTCATTATATTATTCGGTGGATGATGATTTTGAAATATAGTAATTAAAAATAATAAAAGTGATGTTGTTCGGCAGTCCGATTTTAAACGACAGTGAAAATACAAATAATTGTTTAAAAATTCAAAACTTTATATTCAGCAGATTTAGCATGGAGTAATTCCATTCCTGATCTAAATTTTTTATCATATAATGGTATTTATTTGTTATGTCGCTATCTATGTATATGTGTTATCATTGTATGGAGAAGACCTTGACCTTGTGAGTTGATATAACTCCGATCTTATCCAGTTTGTAAATGTTTACAAATAAAATAAGTTTAAACTAAACTTAAACTAGCTTTTTTTTTTGCAAATTCATTCAATATATTTTAATGAACCCAGTGCCTTTTTTTTTGATTGTCCTGATTTTGTTCAATGTGCAGAATAGATCATTACAAATGTAAACAATTACCTTTCTGTCATTTTTAAAGTTTAGAAAAGACCTATACCTGTTTAATTGTTTGTAAACATGTTGATTTTATGGAAGTAGGTGAAATATTTCTCACTTAACCTTTGGGAAGTGATATTAGTTTTTTTTATACTGTCTGTCCATCACATAAGTTTGTACATGCATGAGTCTTCATGCAATTTTAATAGGTTTTCCTCAAATTAAACATAAAATGCCCTTTTTCAGGGCATTCCACAGCAGCGGGCACAGGGCAAATTGCCCGTCTGATTTCATTTTTCCCTGGGTACTTTGTTTTCAAAAATGAAAATCTCAAAATGAAAGTAAAATACGGCTTTGTTTTGCAGGATCCCCCTTCTACTTTAGAATTGTCACCTTCCACTTGCAATTGAGTGGAATGCCATGCTTTTTCTCTTGGAATATTACATCAAAAAGTTTTTACGCACTACTCCTACATTTTTAAGAGGATTTCCTCAAAACATTCCATTGTGGCTTATATGATAACAATATCAAAATGTGCATATAGATATAGCAATTTGATCAGACCATTTTTGTAAGAGTTATTTCCCCTTTTTGCTTAGAATATTTCATCAAAATGTGTGTATGTCGAACTCCTCTTACAATTAAATTAGAAAGTGTTCAATGCTGTGCATGCTTGTTTATTGTATACAGTCACATATCATGACAGTTTGATCAGATCATTTTTGATGGAGTTACTGCCCTTTTTGACTGAAATTTTTCATCACAAAGTTCATGCACAAAAATCCTCCTACATTTCAAAATGAATTACAAGATACAGTCAAACTTGTATATAAAGGCCACTCAAGGGAACCTGCAAATGTTACCTTTATTGGCAATTGTTGTTTGATGAGACTGCTCTTTACAGACAGATTTGTTATATAGTCATTAGTGGTGCCTTTTAAGACAGGTCTGACTGTATATTCCTCAAAGGTCAAAAAACAATTTTGAGGAGACATTTGTTTTTGTGTCAAAAGTTAAACATTTAATTTTAACATATTCCACAAATTGTTCCTGTTACAGATGGATAACCCCAAAATTAGAAATAGATGATCAGCAAACTGTGCAAGAAATAATGACACATGGAAATGTGAAAATTCAGTATCATGAATATGACTGGAGAATAAACAAAATGGAGTTTGAAGAAAAAAAAAATTAATTGTCTAAATTCACATATGTAAAAAGAAGGTAATACCATGCCTCAC
The DNA here is from genome assembly GCA_002080005.1 of Gigantidas platifrons. NCBI lineage: Eukaryota > Metazoa > Mollusca > Bivalvia > Mytilida > Modiolidae > Gigantidas > Gigantidas platifrons. Next base: position 86,801 of record MJUT01047976.1, on the reverse strand, counting down.
AATTCCTTAAAACAGCACGCAAATCAATATAGATGTACCAGGGTATGTCGTCTACAGCAAGGCTTTTATCCATGTGTCTTTCCTCCATATGCTCTCACCCATCCCAATTTATTGATGTAGTACAAATTCCGTTACTTGTTGTTTTTATTTATCTTAAATTTTTTTCTCTCAAATTATACTGACAACCACATGTACATGTCGTGCAATATTTAGGAGATAACTGTATTGTATTTGAAAATTTCACGGCATCAATTGGAGATTTGATGGTCGCAAATTGAGTTTACTGACGATGCTAAACTTCTAAAAATATCTCATGCTATTTCAATCGTGGAATTGATACCGTGAAAATTACACCATTAAATCGACAATTGATTGTGTGAAATTTTCAAATACAATACAGTTATCTCCATTCTAATGTAATCATGTGTATTGCCACATTATTGACAAGATGACATAAGCAGTAATCGGCTAAAATTCTAAAAATATCTCATGATATTTCAACCATGGAATTGATACCTTGAAAATTACTGCATTGTCCAATCACAAACCAAGAATATTAAACAACTACATTAGAATTAATATTCGATATGCAGAAATAATATACAAATAAAATGAATTGATGAATATAGGTTCCAAGTGGTTATATATTTTATATCCCATAAATTCAGATCTGTAAACATAAACTGAAATATTGATAAATCACTCCCCAGTTTCCTTTCTTTTGTGGTACTGATGTTGGAATTTTGATCTTAACATACAATTAGGGATTCTTCTAGCCTTCCTCAGGGTCCGGTATAAGGACCCTTTCCCAATAAAAAATATTCTAAAATCATGCAGAATTCCCAAAATTTTCATTCCAAATGGCCAATTTGTCAATTAAAAAAATTCCAAAATGGAATAAAAAATGCCATCCCCAAAACACCTTGATAAAGCCATGACAACAAATAATAACAAAATTACATTCATTGTTACTTTTACTGGAATCAAATTTACTTTAATAATAGGAAAACAGGACCTCATGAGACATCAATTTTTTTCCATTTGAAGCACAGAATGAAGCTGTTCCTTGCTTTATAAACAATTTGACCTTTACCCTCACCTTTTGCATTCAGAGGGCCTGTAGTGGCTCAATGAGTTAGGTAGAATTACTAAAACAACTCATATAAGCCTATCACCAATACGGCGTGGGTTCACGCTCTGCTCTGTAAATTACAAAAAAGAGTGGACTCGACTTGCAGCCGCAAGTGATAAAGTTTACCATTTGGTTGTCCATGGTTCTCTGTGGGTACTCCGGCTTCTTCCACCACTAAAACTGGTTGCCATGATATAGCTGAAATATTGCTAAAAGTGGCATAAAACACAAAAAAATTCAAATTCAAATTTTGCATTTAGCTTTGTAAAATGATGTACAGTAGACTTTCACAATCTGACACCTGAGTTTTTTCCTACATCCTGTGACATCCAACAAAAATTTATGGTCCCAAAGAATTTCTATTAACTAAAATAAAACCTGACTATTTTGACATCCTGTACAATCTGACACAGTTCCCTGGTCCCTTGGTGTGTTGTATTAGACAGGTTCCACTGTAATTACTTAACAGTAACATTTTGATGATTTACATGTAAAGATCACTCTGATCTATTAGGCCTTTCCTTATACGGAATTAAAAGTGTTTCTCACTCCCTTCAGCCGATCAATACTACACAGTGAAATAGTCACCTGATACAAACATGCCAATACATCCACATATCATGGGTCTAACCAGAATTTTGTAAGTGATTTCTCGCTGACCTGCTAATCATCCATAGAATCAGGTAATACTTGATTCACTGAAGAAAATGATTGTGATGATAATTATTTAGCAAATTATGTGGCTTGGCTATTTGTCCTGCCTTTGTATTGCGTACATGTAATTTGACATTATCATCCACAGGATTCAAGAACTATTGCTTCTCTGAAAAAGAAGGAATCAAAAGACCAATAAATTATCGGATACTCAGTCTTCGAAATGAAATTTTGAATTTACTGGTCTGAATCAAATTCTTGAATTTATTTGTACATTTGTATATAGTTCTAAAAAAAAACTGAAAAAGTTACTGGTCCAAACAAAGTTTTACTGGTTTGGGGCCAGAGGACCGGTGCTCATGTTGCCGGTTTTTCAGATTTGTTATGCTTTCATAAATGTTTTATTAAGAATCCTGCTATTAATGATGACATCAGGTGACATGCTCAATACAATTGTCACTCACATCCTTCAAAATTGACAGATTTCATTTTAGCATAATTTAAAATTTTTATAGAATATAATTATGATTATAATCATGAAAGATTTGAATGGGGTAATTAGAAGTATCAAATAAAAGATGTCTAATTATAAGTTTGTTTTTATCCACTTAATATATGGCAATTTATGAAGGAACCAAACTTGTTTGATTGTGAAGAAATAATTATTTCAACTCATTCAAGCATCTAGTTTAATGAGACTAGACACATCCATATTTTTAATCCTACATATAGTCTGCACATTTTGTGAAAAATCTGTTAGAAAAGGCACTGGGTGAAAATTTTGATTATATTTTATATATTACAAACAAACTATTGTATCTGTATACCTGTAAACATTGTAAGAATAACAATATTTTAAGTTGATGCAAATAAACAAGAAATTATTCATTTCAATGATTCTTTATATTAGCTCACATTGCAAATTCATTCTTCAGGAAAATCAAGATACTACTTGAATAAATATAAATTATCTCCCTTGATATTAATGCTATATTGAAAATTACAGTTGTTTATTTATTTTATAGAATACACAACAAATGAGATATGCATGTTTTCCTCCAACTAAATATAATATTATTAATATTGTTTGTAAGATGTTACATTGTACATTGTATGTAGATTATCTTACTTTAATACCAAGAACTTCTCCAGTGGAGCAAATTTAAGATAATCGGTGACCAAGTATGTGAATGTGGACTCTGTGGACGCTTTGTCCATGTACTTTGTTGCTAAATTTATAATTTGTGTCAGTGATTAATTCAAGATTTACACCTACATAGCCATTCCAGCATGACTGAATAGATGCAATGGAGTTATTGATAAAAAAAAATGACATTAAATAATTATCTAATCAAATTTGAATTTTTGATTGTTTTAGGTGGACAATACCATATTTAGAACTGAGCATTCAACAGAGAGCATGGACTTTATTGGCTAAATTACAAAGTTATGGAACTGTTGATGTTAAATACAATGAATATGATTGGCGATTAAACAGAAAAGGTGTGACACCATTGATTTTATAGAGAATAGAGTAACATCAAGGGAGACAACAAATCTCTGCATGTGCATGATACAAGAATACAGAAATTACATGTTCAAGCACAAGATGTAATGTGTATTTTATACAATATACTATGTACAAATGTACTGTTTAAATTGTAGTAGAAATATTTACCAAACTGTTGGGAAAACGAAAATGAAAAATATTTATTCATGGTTACATCTTAAATAGCTTTGACATAATATTTATGTCTGCTATGATTTAATTTTAGGTATTGTGCATTTAAAGTATGTTTAATGTATATATAAAAGTTTGAATTGAACATGATGTAAAATGTGGAATAATATATATTTTTTTTCATTTTTATTAATTTTTATGATTTAAGTATTATTTTTTCGTTGAGAAATTCCAATTATTGTATTCAGTATAAAAGTGATTTTAGCCACAATTTTGGGACTATATCAGATGAAAGGGTCCAGTACAAAATTTTTAAAAGTATCATAGCAAAGGTGTTGGACATGCAAACACTACCTCCTGACTCTGAATGTAAAATATATTCATGACGGCAAAGTATAAAATAAGAATATGTATAAATGTTTAGAGCCAATTCAACTTTGAGTTTGAGTGTAAATTACAGGGCTTTCAGTATTTTGCAAGTGACGTCTACCACTACTTCACTATTTACAGGTGGTACTTTTTTTTTATTAAAATTTGAACAATTTTCATGAATATCTTATATAACACTTTTTAAATTCAGGAGGCACCAAGAACCATTTCAGACGGGTAAAAGTACCTGGTACTGTCCCTTATTGAAAGGCTTGAGATTAAGGATCCTACTTTAACACTACATCTGGTCCTCAGTCCCAGCTTCATAGGAGTTTGTGTTATCCAAGCTTTTATTGTTTTGTTTTGTTTTTCTTGATGTTTGTTCTGTTGTTGTTTACATGGATCATATCATCCCCCCTCTTAAGTCAAAAATGTCCTCAAATTTTTGGTAGATTGAATTCATGTCTGCGTTTTGAAGACAGAAACCTGTTATAAAATAGGCCAAAATTAAATTATGGTAATTTGTCTAAGAATGCCAACGTAATACAGCTTCATGACATCATTCCGACACCATTCATAATTCTAGCACTGTAGTCCACCCTCTTATTCTCTTATTACAGCTTCATGACATCATGCCGACACCATTCATAATTCTAGTACTGTAGTCCACCCTCTTATTACAGCTTCATGACATCATGCCGACACCATTCATAATTCTAGCACTGTAGTCCACCCTCTTATTACAGCTTCATGACATCATGCCGACACCATTCATAATTCTAGCACTGTAGTCCACCCTCTTATTACAGC
>MJUT01047976.1:66136-80673 GCA_002080005.1 Gigantidas platifrons | reverse complement strand
ACACCATTCATAATTCTAGTACTGTAGTCCACCCTCTTATTACAGCCTCATGACATCATGCCAACACCATTCATAATTCTAGTACTGTAGTCCACCGTCTTATTAGGCTACACCTTATGCAATAAAAAAAAACGGCCTTATTTGAGAGAGACAATTTGGTAGTATTTTACTATCTTAATGCCTCTGAAATCTATCCTAATAGGAGGGATGATCTTTTGTGGGAGGGGCCTTATAGGAGGAGGACTAGTGTAATTGAAACTATGATTTCATGTATTTGTTAAGATTTCTGTCGTATTTCAGCAACAAACTGCAACGCAACTAAATCGTTCATTTTTAAATTTTCTCGAAACCATCGACCAAATTTGGTCTCCCTGTATATAATAATCATTTGAATTTTATTATTTTTTCTATTAGTAACAATATGATCATATTGAACTGTGATATCTATAAAATGTACATAAATAGAATTTTAGGAAAAAATTGAAATGACAATTTTGAAAGGAATGGTAACATTACTCATTCTTTTGGTCTAAGCTGGTTTAATAAAACTTAAGGTTCTCCTCCCTCAGGCATAGGTGACTTTACTAAGGTTCTCCTCCCTCAGACATAGGTGACCGTTGCCAATGTTAACTATCCTGTTTTGGGCATTTGGCTTTATTGCTCCAAAAACTTTAAATTATTTGGGTTTCCAATCTTTCGATTTTAAGCGTACCTGATGAAGGTTATTCCAGAAATGCGTTGCACGCACTAAATTTGATATCTACGTTTTTATGAAAGCGATTTCAAATTTTTATTGTTAGAATAGTAAGCTTTAATTTAAAGGGAGATAACAATTAAACAATGATTCACTGGAACTTTACTACACAGTAATAAGAAATATCATCTATTTTTTTCAATATAATTGTGAAGTTGAGTTAAAAATATAACACCTTTGTACATACATATATTATTACTAACAGCTAAATCATAAAAACGGCATATTTCTAGGACAGTGCAATTAAATTAGCATTATTTTTTTAATCATAATACTCAATATAACCTGCCTTAACATTACCATTGTTTGTTTGTAAGATATATTTTTGTTTTTGTGTGAGTCATCTGGGCTGGAAGGTACAAGCAAGGAATCGTTTGTCGATGTTATTTTGAATAAAAAATTGTATCAAAATTACAGACTCTACTAGTCAAATTATAACTTTTTATAATGCTTAATTTCAATACCACAGACTCTACTAGTCGCATTCTAACTTTTTGTATCTATTGACGTCAGTATCCCATGTTGACAAAATTAATAGTACCAATAGTCCAACATTTTATGGGTCCTCCATGGGCACAAGCACTATATAGTTTGATTTAAATTTATCAAGCCAATCAGTGACTATCACCACTAAAATGTGTGAGTTTAACTTCCATTCGATGCTGAATTTTACTCCGAGTGACTCACAGATGGTTGATTGGTTTCTCCACATACTACGATTTTCTCCACCACTAAAACTGACTGATAAAAATATAACTGAAATATTAATCAGAATGGTGTTTAACAACACATATACCATAAGTGATTAATGATGTTTTTTAAAACGAGAGGACTTTTCTCAGTCATCTCTCATCGAAGGGCGAAGCCCTGAGATGAGAGATGACTGAGAAACATCCACGAGTTTTAAAAAACATCTTTAATCATTTTATCGCTATTTTGTATTCATAATTAAATAATTTTTGTTGAGATACTGACATTTTTTTAAACACAATTACTATTTTATATCGTTAATCACTGATTATCAAGGATTTGGTAATGTGACGTCAATAAGTTATAACGTCATATTTAAGTATTAGAAAACAGCGATAATACTACGTGCGTCCTTGACAACGTTTAGTTACTGGCAATAATTTTCCATCTCACTCTACTAGCGTGAGATGGAAATTCTCAGATAGTAAGATCAAAGGAAAATACAGCAAAATAGTGATAATAATGTATACCGAGTGCATTTTAGCAACCATGGCCATGTGATATCTAATTTTATTATTTTTTTCTTCCATATAGTTTAACCTTGTAATCTTAATATTAAGTGGTAATTTATTTATAGATTCTCCTTCTGCTGCCAGTGAATTACGATATTTCTCCACTGGAGATAGTAAAATTCGAAAATTGAACAATCGAGAATGGAAAAATATCGTAAACCAGTGGTAGCAGTAAGAGGATCTGTTTCTCCTATAACAAAGACGTCATTTAGCCACCACAGTGATCAAAATTATTAAGAAAATTTAGCCAACTAGTCAAGCACCCTAATATAAGAAAACAAGAAATTATGATATTATGAGTATTAAAGGACCGACTCCTATGCTGAAAATTATATGAAAATTATCGGACATTATGACTATTGTGGCCAAAAATGTCTGTCTCAACCTTCATAACTGTCGTGATTCTATATTTATCAGCCTTACTGTATTCAGATCGTGTGATGTATGTGCATTTAGAAGAAATATATACATGTAGTTGTTCTGGTCATATATATCTATATCTATATAAACATTATTTGTTGCAAGAATGAAAGATTATTTTTTTAGGTAGTGTTCCAATTTGTAATTCATTTATGATTTAATCTATTGAATATCTGTACCCGATTATTTTTCTAGTAACCTCGTACTCTTAGCTGTATAATGGTCCATTGATATTTATATATTTGAAAACATGACTATGTTTTAGCAAGTCTGTGGCATTTTGTCTTAAACAAAGTCAATTCCGATTGTTCTTACATGTTTTTTTTTTCATCATTTATCTCATCATTTTTTTTTAAGCCAATTAGGCCAAACAAATTTGAGTAATATGTTTATTCCAGATGTTACTGAACCCTAGTCTTTTGTGTGTGTTATTTACATATTTATTTGTGTGTATTGTAATCAGTTCTTCAAGGACAGTGTATAATTTAATACTTATCTTGAGAAGTTATTGTAGATAACATTTATAGATGAATTGTACATTTATAGTCAAAACAATATATTGATGAAGCACAGGAAATATATAGGTGTGTTTAATACATGGTCAAATTTCACCTGTGTATCTGTTTCAAACTCAAATTTGACTGTCTCAGCAAGTCGTCAAACACGTATGATGGAACCATCAGATATTGGAGAGGAGTTTGATACCTGTTAGGCTGTTAAAGTTGTGTTTGAAGCATGTTGCACTGAAAGAGTGTGAAGTGAATCTGAAGAAACAAATTTGACACACCTTAAATTTGTAATTTGTAGCTTAATTGATATTTTATCAAAAGTAGATTAAAAACTTTGCTCTTGTTAACAGTGTAATATAAATCTGCAATTAACTTTTTTTTTATATCAATGATCATGTTGTTGTTCAATTGTTCATATTTTCAATAATTCTTATAGAATTAATGTATATCGTTTTCGTGCCTTTTGATTCAATGAACTTTTGCATGCCGGAACTACATTTATTTATTACTACAACTCTGGAATGTAGTGGTGATGTGGTAATGATGAGGGTCTCGATGAAAAATGACAAAACAGGAGAAAGATTGACATTGAAGAATTATAAGGATTACACGATTCTTTTCAGGAGTTCATGCATGTGTAGATGTGCCAATGCACTCACAATCTTTACATAAAAACATCCTTCGGGCATTTAATCAGTTTGTGAGTGCATCGACACCATTTACACATGCATGAACTCCTGAAAAGAAGGATTTAATCCTATAATGAATTGTGAATTTTCGCTTTGATATCTTAAAATGATTGATTGATTGATAGATTGGTGTTTAATGCCAACTTTAGCTTCTTAAGATGGCATCTGTTATCTAGCAACAAACGTGATATAATTATATTATCATTGGTTTCTATGTGTAACTATGGAACGTTATACTAATGTGATGTCACCTTGATAAGTCCTCGATAAACAGACTACCGTTGATATATTTCGATCGAAATGTATTTCTCATCGCATCTCACATCTCAGGATTTGCCTTTGATGCAATATTGCTCCGTGAGATCCATTCTTGCAGAATAAATTGATGATAGTATATATCTATTGGTGACAAATAATGTCGTGCTATTAAGATTTTTAATAGTTTTCTCAAGATAATACAGTGATATAAACATTTGTTTAAACAAATTTATGCCAGGTATTTTTTTTAAATCTAATGTTTTTCTTTCTCAGGTGCTGTATACAGGAATATATTTGTGATCGTTTAAATTTTCTATTTTTTACATTCAAGAATTAATTAACTTGCATAATTAACACTAATGAAAAAAATGAGAAGAAAATAGATCGTAAAATGTTTAGAAACAGGGAAAACTGGGTGAAACCAAGATAACTATAAAGTGAAAATTTTCCTGTATGCAGTATTTCTTACATTCCTTGAAGTTCTTGATTTTTTGTATTTTTTTGGATATAAAGAGAACCACCTTGATACCAGCATATGTGTTCTTAATAGACAGGTATTCAGTTTATACAGGTTAAATTGACAAAGATTTCCTATATTGGGACTTTTTTTTATATTTGGTTATACAGGATTCCAGTTGATTTAAACAGTTTTCACTGTAAATTGTTATGGTTTATAAGTGTTGCGCAAAATTGAAATATTTGCATTGAATTAAATTATATTGTTATTTTGTCTTATATAAACTTTGCAAATATATTTGTTAAACTATTGTTATTTGTAAATATGAATTTAACTATCTATTGTTTATATTTTTCATTTGTTTGTTTTATACTTTATAAAAATGTTGTTTTGAATAACGAATATCAAAAACTTGCAGTCTTCCAGAAACCAAAGTTTTTAACAAAAATCAAAACTACCATCATTTTACATTGCTATAACATAGGCATTTCTGTTTTCAATATAAATCCCATTTGTCATCCTCAATTTTTTATTTATTTTTTTTTATTTGATTATTTTTGCATAATTTTATGTATCTTGAAGTCAGTGGTCCTGGGTTCCAAAATTAGGAAATAATTTCATTAGTAAATACAGGCATTTCCGTAACATATAGTCATACAGCTTGTAGTCAATGGTCCTGGGTTCCAAATTAGGCAATTTCATATTGACATTTCCTTAACAAAGTGATACGGTAAAATTATTTTTATGAAAGTCTGCCATTTTTGGTTTTGGTTTACATTGATCATACTGTATTTATATCATCATCTATGCACTCATTGTGAGTTGGACTCAAGCTGATGGTGAGATGTACTTGTTACAAACTCATACCTGTTAACCTCAGAGATTGTGTATGTGGGAGATCTCCCACATTCCAACTATTTAATGTGGGAGATTTTGCGTGACGAACTTTTTCACTCTAAAATTTTTAGATTAAAGCAAACAAAATTTACTGTACAACTTTTATTGTTGTTTGAAACTTAAATGATAACATTCATGTTTTACTTGACAAATTGTTGGTATTCTCCAAGTACACATGTACTGCAACTACCAGTGATGGTAAACAATGATTGCATAGGTGTATGTAAATCTAACACATGATTGCAGCAATGGCACCCTCGTTCTATATTAGAACAACTTTGAAAAGGGGAGATGACTCCATATTGTTGTCAGTTATCCTTTTCTGTAAATTATTAATTTTAATATTCTATGTCCATAGTTTACCTTGATGATTGATATATTATCATAATCATAGTAATGATTTGTAAAATAGTATTTAATTTAATCAATTAGTATAGCAATCATATTATCCATGCAGCTCTTTATTAAATTTTAAAAGATAGGTATGATGGATTTTTTTCATTTAGAAAATCCTTATACAGTGGAACTTGTGCAATCCGACACCTGAGTTTTCCAACATCCTGTGACATCCGGCAAAAATTTATAGTACCAAAATATTTCTGTGAACTAGAATAAAACCTGAGTATTCCGACATCCTGTACAATCCGACACATTTTCCTGGTCCCTTGGTGTGTCAGATTAGACAGGTTCTGACATCCTGTACAATCCGACACATTTTCCTGGTCCCTTGGTGTGTCAGATTAGACAGGTTCCACTGTATATTATTTTGAGATACTAGTGCAAGCTTCTAAATAGTGTTTTTTTTTCTATTTTTAATTTAATAATAAGAATTTTCAATGTTTATTTTCTATGTCTAAAAGAAAGATTTTGACATTATTTTAAGTAGAGTTAATGTGATGTTGATATATAGGTTAAAAGTGGTTCATTGTGGCCTACATTATTTTGTCTACAAATTTAGGTCTGGCTGTCTTTCAAAAGAGAGGATTATTATTGTTTGAATAATTACAGGAATCAAAATAAAATTTGTCAAAAATATCAACTACAGCAACAATACAAATGACTACAGTAGGTCTGACAGGTCTTGTTTAGACTAGTATTGATTGTGTTACAATAGTCTCTCTCTTACAAGGCCACCCCTTCTACAATGAAAAAAAAATGGCCTTATAATTGGGATGGTCTCCCTTCTAGGGAAAAGGATGGTCTCTCTAGAACAGGACATTTGAGTAGTATTTTTTGTATTTTACTATCTCAGTGTATCTGAAATCTGACCTGATAAGAGAAGTGGCCTTTGATGAGAGAGGTCTTATAAGATGAGTACTTGTGTATATAATATGGTGCTCTCAATCTTGCAATTAAAATGAAAAGTTACATTGTCTACATTTCAAAATCAAACAAATAATTATCTAATCATTTTATGTTAAGTTTATATCAGTCATTTTGTTTTTGTTATGGAATGAAATTTTATATTTGAAATTTAACCAATGAAAATTAAAGAGTAACTTTTTTTTTCTGTGTAAGTATCTATTTTTGGATTTAAGAAATATTCTGCATCAATGTGTCCTGGCCTTAAGCGATTCAAGTAATATTGTTTTAAAAATCAAAGCAAAATGTATTTAATAATATCATGTTAAAAGTTGTTATTCTAATTCTAAAACTTGTTATACTGTATATAGATTCTCCTTGAGATGACTCGAGAGAGTGGAGAACTATCGTAACCCACATGGGCAACTGAAGGAGAATTTGTTTCTTCCATTATTTAACACAAACTTTATTTCAAAATTTGAAATTAATGTGTTTGAAATAAATGTGGGGAAAGGCACGAGAAATTTTAATCCTCTAGAGGATTATGCATTTTTCCACCACTGGTTCAGCAGGGTTAAAATGCCGTAATAATGGGAGAATCTGTATTGTGGGGAAAGGCACGAGACATTTTAATCCTCTAGAGGATTATGCATTTTTCCACCACTGGTTCAGCAGGGTTAAAATGCCGTAATAATGGGAGAATCTGTATTCCATAACTTGTTATCCTGTATTCTACAGCTTGTTATTCTGTTTACCATATTTTGTTATTTTGTGTTTTCCATTACTTGTTAGTCATTATTTCTTCTTATAACTATGAGGTGCATATTGTAAATATTTCAATTTATTTATATTTGCTTCTAGTTATATTCTATTTTTAGATAAGGAAGGTTTATATGGTCTATTTTTAGTGTTTAGAGGATCTATTTATATAGTATATAGGGACAACATTTTCACATTATTAGTCATTGATATTTGTATTAAATATCATTTTAGCTAATTTGACAAAAGTCAAAATAAGCTTTTTTGTATCATTTATGTCTGTCGTCTGTTTATCCATCATCATTTTGTTGTCATTAACTTTTTATAAGACCACAAAATTTTGTGGTCCTATTATGTTATGTTATCATCAGTCTTTAGACAGACTGTTTTCCACGCAATAACATAAGTTGTAGTTGACAGATCTTTCTGAATTTTGAACACAATCCTTGACACTGAATAAAAATTGGTAAGTTTAACATGGACTACAAGTAAGAAACTATTAAAAAAGGTATTTGGTGAAAATCTGGATCCACCACTGTTTACACGAGGAATAATAATAATAGACACTAGGGGAATTTCCTAGACATTTTGATATTAAAATTATAATGTATGTTAATATAAGATGATTTTTGGCTATTCTGTTTAGATGCTTTTTTTTTTTCCCTTAATGACTTAAATAATTTGGCTTTGTTAAATCTTTTGACTTGAAATTTTCATGCACACTATATTATTAGATATCAAAGCTTTTATTAAAAGACATCCTGAATTTTTTCTTTCATCAATAAGGTTTGAATTCTATTATCTGTCTGTTTTCTTTAATTTATTATTAGAAGTTAGGGATCATGATTCCCCTCTACAAAAAATACAAGCCATCAAACTTATTTAACCAAATTTTGCATGCAATTGTATAACAAAAATTATTTTATCCAGAATATGAGCTCTTTTTGTAATAATGGACAGCTCAAGTCAGGGTTTGAAATTAGTGTAAGTCCGGAGGGCCAAGACCTGTTGTTTTTTTAGATCGGCCTGTAGAATTTCTGAAAATTTCAATGGAAAAGGTCCAGATTTTAAGGAAATGAGTGTTCAGGCCTGCTTACGCTTTGCTGTAATTTCATACATTGGCTGAAGCAACTCACTAATTTCTTCATTGACTTTTTAAGCCAAATGTATAACATTCCTCATAAACTCCTGTTGTGCACAGCTTTCTTTACTTTCCTTGGAATATAATATTTTTATGTTTTTACATTTAGTAAGAAAGGATTACCCTTCGTTTAATACATCAGTAGATAATAGGTAGCTTGTGTCTTATTCTTTTGTCTTTTTGAACAGTAAAATATGTTTTAAGTATAGGTAGCATGCGGTGAACTTTCAAGTTCATTTTGAAAATCAGTTTTTGTCCCTTTCTTATTTTGTATTTAAGGTTTAAATATTAGAAATTTGTTATGCATTGGAAATTTAAGCTCGCTCAATAATTATTCGAATGCACCTTACTAAATGGCTAGTCTCATTTGATCCGCAGCAAGAGATGTGTGAGAATAACTGTCTTGATCTAGTAATTCAGAAGGCTTTGAATCGAACTTAATAGATGTTAGTCAGATGATATGAGGCTAGGCAATTGTTTATATTTATATACTTTTGGCACTGTTATATGCAAGAAGCATTTAAAATAAAATTTCTATTGTTATGTCTTTCTTCTACTATAAATATATCCATCGCCCCAGTATAGTAATTGTTGGCGTGGTAGCCCTGAGTGTGATAGAAGGTGGGTTTGAGCACTGCATGGTTGAGTCAGGTCAAAGACCATAAGATTTGTATTTGCTGCTTCACCTCTAAGCACATAGCTCTAAAGATTAAGACAAAATACTGGTTTGCTGGGAATCAGGATAATGTGTCCGAGTGGCTTGACCTGTCTTCATGCGGACTATAATTTCAATGAGCTAACACTATAAAAATCCAACTAAGACATCATCTAATTGAAATGTAACCTGTTCTTGCCATGATATGGCTGAAAAAGTGCAAATGTGGCATTAAACAACAATTACACATTCACTCACTAAAGAGCCAGTGCAATACACTACAAAGTCAAGAAAGTCTGAACGGACCAGTTTTTGTGCTAGAAAGTCGGAACAGAGTCTGAAAATTACTCAAAATTGCTGAAAAGTCTGAACAGAGTCTGAACATTACTTAAAAGTCTGAACAGAGTCTGAACATTACTTAAAAGTCTGAACAGAGTCTGAACATTACTCAAAAGTCTGAACAGAGTCTGAACAGATTCTGAACATTACTTTGAAAATTTTTAACAGATTTTACAAAATGAAATTTGTTTCAAATGATTTATTTTTCTTGATGTAATTAATTTATACATATACACCCTAACCTTTTATTTCATTCTGTGCATAATTTTCCAATATTATTCTCAATGAAAACATTCATCTGAAAATATTATATATATGTACTTATAACTTATGAAATACAAAGGTAAGTCACATGTGAGTGATGGTTTTACCTGTACATATAGGCAATTAGTCATTTCATGTTGTATATTGGAACCACAGGTGATACTGTGGAGATGGGTACTATTTATAAATTTGTCATTTTCTTCATTTCAATTTTTCTTCATTTATACATGTATATGTTTTTTTTAATTACCAAAAAAATATATATTATTTCATTTCTCATTAAATTTACCATTTTACTTTTTCTTCTTAGCTAAATATATTTTACTTCATTTTCATTACATTTTAATTAAATATAACATGTAATATTTCACATAGTAATGCAGGTCTGAAAAGTGAAATTTATTATTAAAAAAACTAAACTAAGCTAAAAAAAACAATCTAAAAATATAAGAATAAGTCTGTTAAAATTTAACAACTTGACGGAAAAAAAATTAAACTTTTATAAAAGGTCTCAAAAGTGAAATTTATAATAATAAAAAAAAAAAAATAGAACACAATCTAAAAATGTATGAATAAGTCTGTTAAAATTCAACAACTTGAATTTTTTTTTATTAAACTGTTGTCAAAATTCATATATTAAATGAAACTGTAATATTTTAAATAAACAATCTTTCTAAAATGTATGAAAAATGTACAAGTATTGTTATTTTCCCCCAAAAGAGTTGAACTCTACGATTATGATTCTTCTTTTTTTTCTGTTCTGATATGGAGTTTTAATGAAATTGTGTTGTTATTTAAGGAATCATAATTAATTGTCCGAATACATATTTGGCTTTTTTTTATTTAAAAAAAAACAATTATAATTTAGTTTTTTGCACAATAAACAAACGTCTCTGCAATACACATCTACAAAAGGAGTGGGTATGATAAGGGCCGATTTTGGCCCAATCTCAGAAACTGTTTATATAGATATAATATTAAGCACAATCATTGAAAGATAAGAAAAATAAATTTTTGGATGATTTCACTTTGTCCTTTGTTGCTTAGCAATGTAAATGGAGGAGGGACCAATTAATCATTGGAAATTCAAATATGGTTGTTTTATTTTACATATCTTGTATAGACTTTTCGACAAAATGTTATATTATGTGCATGTACACTCTACAAATGATATTCCAATGCTCTATGGTAGCATATAGTATTTTTGCGTAGTTATGTCACCATAGCAACGGTTTTGTAAACATTAAATTAATCTATATTATTGCAATTAAAGGTTAAACTTTGACATACTTGATATTTGACTAAGCCATACACTTTTTTTCAAGCTATACACACTACACATATCATTTCATATTCCAAAAATACATTTTAATATTTTTATTCATAGTTATGGCTGTCCTTAGCAATATATTTCCCTATGCACAGTATTTTCCTGTAGATCTCATGGACCTTTCATTTAATCAAGAAAACATTTCTACAACAGCACCTTAGCAGAGACATCTTATCATTTACTAACCAGTATATACAATGTATTATAAGAATTCCTTAAACCTTACAATGTCTATAGTAACCAAATATTATCCCTAGCAACCGCAGAAACTCGTCAATGCTGAGCTCTGTAAATTGCTTTTTTTCTTTTTATAACCGAATCTTGATCTTTTTATTTTTTAAATCAAGAGAGGAAAATATTCTCAGTAAATAGAATGTCAAGGGAACCAAGTCAACTGCACAACATGGTAAAGCAGTGATACAGCCGTAGGAGAGGATATAATCCATATTGAATAATGCAAAGTTTAAAATGAATCCATGGAAACGGATGCCATTCTAACTGAAAAACCCCTCACCCAATTAACCCCAAAATGACAAATTAACATAGACCTTGAGATGCCAAATCTTCTTAATTTTATTTTACCTGCATACCTTAAAAAACTAGAATACTATAATAATAAAACTAAAGAAAGTTGATCTGGTGATCACAGATACCCCAGCATTCCAAATTTTCATCCAGAAACCCTTAAAGCCCTATTTTTTAAGAGAAAATAGGCTATAATTCATGAACGGTAAATGTCAATTTCACCATGCAGTAATTGAAATTAATCTGTATTTTATGGTACATTGCATTGTGCTAAAGTTTGAAAAGATTTGGTTAAGTAGTACCTTAAATATCATCCGGAAACCTAGAAAGTCCCTAGTTTCTAAGAGAAAAAGGGCCATGACTTATGCACGGAAAATGTAAAATACACCATAATCAAACTTGACCTGTATCTTATGGTATACAGCATTGTGTTAAAGTTTGAAAAGATTTGGTTAAGTATGACCTTAAATATCATCTGGATAGCTAGAAAGTCCCTATTTTCTAAGAGAAAAAGGGCCATAACTTATGCACGGAAAATGTAAAATACACCATAATCATACTAAACCTGTATCTTATGGTATACAGCATTGTGTTAAAGTTTGAAAAGATTTGGTTCAGCGGTACTTAAAATATCATTCGGAAACCTAAAAAGTCCCTATTTTCTAAGAGAAAAAGAGCCATAACTCAGGAACGGTAAATGTAAATACACAGTAATCGAACTTAACCTGTATTTAATGGTCCACAGCATGGTCTAAATGGGCTCAACCCAAAAGTTTCACTACACATTATACGTATATATGTTATTCCGAGACTTATATATGGTTTGGAAACAATCCGTATTACCACATCTGATCTCACTGCCATTAACATGTATTTTAAAAAATTATTGAAACAAATCCAACATCTATCGGAGAGAACCTCGAACGCCGCAACATATTTACTACTTGGACAGATCCCGATTACTGGGAAATACATAAAAGGGCATTAACAACTTTTGGAAACATTATTAGAGATTTTGGAACTGTTGAATATGAATTAGCACATCGCCAATTAGCTGTCAAGTCTAAGAAGTCACACAGCTGGTTTATACTGATATCAGAAATTCTTGAGCAATATGGCTTGCCATCTTCCCACGATCTCTTACTGAATCCACCTGGAAAATTAACATGGAAGAACACAGTATACAGGGCAGTGGATCAACACTGGGAAAAAAACTGAAGGAAGATGCATATACAAAAAGCACCTTAAAATATCTCAATATCAATAATATGGAAACTAGGAAGGCACATATGGTATGGGAAGCAGCTGGATACGAAACTATGTCAGTATCAAAAGCCATGATTAAAGTAAAACTACTACTTGGAGTCTATATACTACAATCAAATCGCCATAAATTTAACAACTATGAAGTTAGACCTGAATGTCCGCTGTGTAATAGGGGAGAGGAAGATCGTGAACACTTTGTAGTCATCTGCTCTAAGCTGATGGATGTACGCCAAAAATTCATCACTGCTTTAAAGACTATCTTATATACTAGCATACATTATAATCTGTGTGATACCATATTTAGTGACACTAATACACTAACACAGCTTATATTAGATTGCACGGCCTTGGTATATATACCTCACAGTCTGCATATACCTATAGAGAACATTAGTAGAGGCTTGTTATATGCTTTGCATGCTGCTAGATGCAGTTTTCTAAAAAAAATGTTTTCGTAAGTGAATGAATGATTTTAGGCAATCTACTGATCTTTACCACAGTGAAACTGTAGGAATAGTACTGTGAATATTGATCTATTGTTAATGATGTTTGTGATGGACATAGCCTCACAGTGACTTGCAATGTGTATACCGTATATATATATATATATATTATCTCTTAACTTTAGCATTTAGTTATATGATGCACACCGACATTAACACTTATATTATAATTGGTGGATTTAATATTCATATCTATATAATACCGTATATTCACGGACTGGACCTAATATTCAAGGATTGGACATACACAGGAGTTATATATATTCATACTGTGGTTCTCCAGAAAGCGGAGGAAACTTCTATAACACAACAGAACAGAACACTGTTAAAGTTTCAAAAGATTTGGTTGAGCCAAATTTGAATATCATCCGGAAACCTAAAAAGTTCCTATTTTCTAAGAGAAAAAGGACCACAACTCATGAACTGTAAATGTGAAATACACCGTAATCAAACTTGACCTGTATTTTATGGTGCACAGCAATGTGTGAAAGTTTGAAAAGATATGGTTGAGCAGTACTTTAATTATTATCCGGAAACCAAAAGTTTGACGGACGAACAGACGAACGGACGAACAGACATGAGGATCCCTATGTACCCCCCGACTCTCATCGAGCGGGCGTATAATAAATCATGAAAACCTCTGAAATCACTGTATGGCTAGAGGTTCAGATATTTTTTTCTTTAAATTAATAATACCCGATATACAATATCTTATAGTGGGGGAAAACAGACAACACAATGGCCAAAAGATATGTACTATCGGGGAATCATACTGCCCGCATATGATTGCTAAGCTATATCTAGTAGTCTTAAAGACACAGCATTTCATTGGAACTCTCAGTTAACAGTGACCTAACCATTAGTAAATACTGTTGTGTTTTTTATCCAAATTCATTGCTTAATCATACCTATCTAGTAAATGAAAATTGAACCTATTCCTACATAATTAGCAGCAGTGCTTAAGGGTAACACGGAGGCAACAATGACATATCAAGGACAATATCAGGCATTATCCAATACAAAATATCATTAATGTACTATCGTCACTATACCATTTATTATATTCAAGATCCTGACGTATATCCATAAGTTAACCAAAAGCTAGGCTGCATGGTCGTATGGACGTGCAGATCGATGGACAAGGGTACATACTTGTACTTCTTTGTGAAAATGGTGATCAAACATAATAATGCTTATCGAAAAAAAA
>MJUT01047976.1:54141-65848 GCA_002080005.1 Gigantidas platifrons | reverse complement strand
AAAAAAAATATTCAGCCATATACGAACATATGTTTACCGTTAATATATATTTCTTTATGAGAATAAGTTGTGTTCTTTGTTTTTTCTAAACACTTTCGTGGTTTAAATTGTATAAAAGTGATCAATTTCAGTTCATTATATAAGTTTTTTTTCAATCGGCACTAAACAAGGCAACGATAGCAATGTTATTCTTTATTATACGATCCGTTTTCCTTACGTCATTTCTCCAAGCCCAAAATATATTGTTATCGAAAGCAGTGCAGACATTCATTAAGAACAGTAGGCGATTCACTGAAGGAACATAACCCCCCACCCCCCCTCATTTTACTTATCTGTTAATGTTTAATTTTGCTATGCCTATGCCATAAATGATTATACACTTATTATCCGTCATGTTCTCTGTCAGACCTATGTTTGTATGTTACTGGAGAGAACTTCATATAAGTTGTAAAACTTGTGTTCAATCCTATTGTATATATTTGACAATAAAATATGTTTAAATTATTATACGATCCGTTTTCCTTACGTCATTTCTCTAACGTTATTTCTTTTTTATTTTTGTAATTAAAAGTTGTATACAATTAGTATGTGTTGCATCTCTGCTAAGCACACGACAGTAAATCATTAGAACAAAAACTGGTTGGCTCGGAATCATGATAATGTGTGAATCTCCATGTCTATCCGCGCAGCATTGAGGTGGAACTAAAAATTCCAACTAAGTGTGTTAGTCTAGAACAAACCAGACAGCACCATTTTGATATAAACTTAACTTGCTCTTGCCATGGTATAGCTGAAGAATTGTTCACTTGGTGGTAAGCAACGATCACTTTTACTAATGATTAAGAATTTGTACTAGAAAATTATCAGCTATATTTCTATCTTATTATGTTACCCAACATTTCACAATTTAAAGAACTGGGGAATGTATAGCATCAATAGATTCATACATGCTCATTAATAATCAATATTGTTCCAAAGTTTTTAAAATGATGTTAGTGTTTTTTTTTATTGTACGGAAAAATCGTGTTTTTTATTCTCATTATGGTCAGTTCATAATTTACTTGCAATAATCCGTCAAGATTAAACTTACATTCTAACACTCCAATGAATGGATACTGAAGTTCCGATATTAAATAAGCATCTGTATGTAAATTGTAATATCATGGAAAATGGGGAAAAACTTTAATATAATGATAATCTATCAAAATAACCATTAATCAATTCTCAAAATCTGAACATGTGAATTTCATTTTGTGTCTGTATAATAAATATCAAGTTATTTTATTTGTCATGCTTTAAAAAAGTTTGCTCGGAGTAGTTAACCCAAAATGAAGTGCTATAATATATGGACATTTGATATTTTGTTTTAACGGTTATTTTAACATTAAATAATGTAGGACATCAAAAACGTTTTATTATGATGCATAATGATTTTGTAAAAAAAAAAACAAAAAACAAAAAACAGAAAAAAATCGGTGATTCGATCCTGGCAAGGATTTATATAGTAGTCCTACTATATAAATCCTTGATCCTGGTAATATTATACTATAGTATAATAGTCCCAGATGTTGTTATCGGCAGTCATATTTGCTAACCATTACGCCACCACCACGTGAATATTGAGAGGGTTGAATTAAGTTCACTCTGTGATAGAGCTATAGGTAAGTCAAAAAAAAAAAAATTAATAATAATAAAAAGTAAAGGGACTACTAAAATTAGAAAGTTCTGATGTGTCGTTTACATGTCTAATTTCTAAGATACTACTGATCTGACTTTGATAGTATTACGTGATTTTTCCTTTTTGTTGTTTCTTTGGTTTTCTGTACTTTTTGTGAATTGTGAAGTATCCTAACACATGAAATTCCACTGAGGGTTAGAAAAAAACCCACGTCGGACTCAATGCAGTAAATCACCCTTTTTTTCAACCAACTTTATTTTGGATGAGATTAAATGGTCGATTTCTATTTCTGTCTATTACGGATGAAAACGGTCAATAAAAAATGGCCGCTGACGTGAAATCTACCTTAAGATTATTTTTTGATTGCAGATTTCATACTGACCACACTCAGGTACAAACACAAAAATTAAATGAGATATGTGCTTATGTATATTAAACATCATACTAAAATATGCCGTTGGTACCCGCTTGTGGTTATACTGAAAATTGACATTAAATACACATTTCTTGTTAGATTTCATATATTTTCACGAAACAATAGACTTTTCATTGACTAGTGTGACGTCATCGCACGTGCAAATATGAAAAATTGTTGCCAAAATATTAGATGGGGTAAAGATCTTATAAAATCAACAAACAATGAAAGCTAAACGTTTTATTTAAAATTTGCCTATATTTTAGGCCAATTTCTGCCCTTATCATACCTACTCCTTTATCCTAATTCTTAAAAGTTCATTAAACTTAATTACATTTAGTTACTCAACAATACTACAACATTCTTATAAAAATCACATACAGTATATGTACTAATTAGTTCTCTGGTAAAATACAAGTAACAATACTTGGACAATACAATTACTGATTATACAGGAATTTAAGAGCCCCCACCTGTGATGTCATCTATTCTGAGATGCCATTCAATGGAAATAACAACCTAAGATAAGAGTTAGATAAGAAATTAAAATTTATAGAATTCATGTATGTTTTTAATGAAATTTAATTAACACATTAGGTCACATTTCATTTATTTAGCCTAACTTGGGTCAATTATCAATCATTAAAAAGACCAAAAAAAAATGTTTTTTAATCTGTCTAATAAGTATATACACTCTTATTATCCACAATAAATTCAGGGAAAAGAGATGAAATAAGAAAGAAATTTTATTGAAAATAAATAAGTACTCAGAAAGGGGGCGGTAATTCCGTGGGTTACCATTCCATGACACGAGTGCCTGTGCCAAGGACGTATATAAACGCCCTTGCCTGTGCTAACAATCATTTTGAAAAGTCACTTTTATTTTCCCACATACATGTTAAATGTGTATTGTGACATTTATACTTGAAATATTTTAATGCATAATTTTTTATCATATATTTTCATACAAGTATTGCTTGCGATCATAAAGTTCAAGCGATCATCCAATAGGTTTTATTGTGAAATCGCATAATCACTATTAAAAAGGCTATTCTTTGAATTCAAATTGTCACAGGATATGTTTGATACGAATGTAGGACAGAAAGTCACAGGACAAAAAGTCACGGACGAAAAGTCACAGGACTAAAAGTCACAATTGTGACTTTTTGTCCGCCAGGGTAAAGAATATAGATTGTGACTTTTTGTCCGCCAGGGTAAAAAATATAGATTGTGACTTTTTGTCCTAGGAGTTTTGTGACTTTTTGTCCTGTGACTTTCTGTCCGTTTACCTTCGTGAAATGTATACTGAACTGCCTCATCGAATTTTCGTTCTCAAAAGGCGAAAAATGGTTCGATAATCTGTTTAATGTGGAATATTTACCTTTATTTCATCATTTTATAGCTATTTACCAATTTCCAAAACATATATTTTTTTTGTCAAAATCGTAGCTAATGCCCCTTTACGCATTATTTTTTAAGTCTTTGACCCCCTACCCTACATACAAGCTTCATTATATGCTTGTACAGAAAATCTATCTTGCAACTTTAAAAAATCTGGATAAAAAGTTTAAGATATGCTGAAATATTGAAAAGAAAAAAATGTCCAATATATTTGTTAAATACAATATGATTCAATTTATTAACGAACCCACTCATTTCACGGAGAACTCTAGTTCATGTATTGATTTAATCTCGTCTACCGATCCGAATGTCATTGATCTTATACATGTTGGCCAACCATTCCTTAATGTAAATGTCCGATATCACTGTCCTATATATGGTATATTTAAAGTCCCTAAAAAAATGCATACATGTTTTAAGAGACGAATATGGTTATATGATCGTGGAAACTATAATCAATATCGTGAAAAATTGCAGCGTGTCGACTGGGATAAACTTATTAATTCTGGAAATAGCTTAGATGATTTATGCGAGTCATTCTCAAATGTAATATTACAAGCAGCAGGTGAATCAATTCCTAACAAAATAATAACAGTACGAAAGACCGACCCTCCGTGGATGAATGGTGCTATCCGTAGAGCCATTAGGAAACGGAACCGGCTTCAAAGACAAGCGAAAAAATCAAATCTTCCAGTTCATTGGGCAAACTTCAGAAAATTCCGGAACAAAACTACTAACATAATTCGTAGACAAAAATAATTTTATTTTGATAACTTAATAGCCAAATTGAAATCGCGTCAAACCAGTGTAAGAGATTGGTGGAAATCCGCGTCACAACTTGTTGGGAGAAACTCAAACAGTTTTGTCATCCCCCCTCTAAATTGTTCTAATAATATTGCTTACGATGATGTAGAAAAGGCCGAAGCTTTTAATACCTTCTTTTCGTCTCAATCAAATATTAATGATACTGACAAATCAGTACCAGCTGACGATACACCGCCACTGAGATGTCTGGATCGTATTGTTCTTCGACAATATGAAGTTCAAGATGTACTAAGACTTCTTAATACTAACAAGGCATCGGGCCCAGATGCTATTCATGCCAAACTGCTAAAAGTAGCATACGATATTATTTCTAAACCATTGTGTGCTATTTTTAACATTAGTCTGATAACTAAACATTTTCCAAATAAATGGAAACTGGCAAACGTCACCCCAGTCCACAAAAAGAGGATAAAAACATAATTGGAAATTATCGACCTATTTCTTTGCTCCCGATTCCTAGTAAAGTTTTCGAAAAATGTATTTACAAACATATTTTTAATTTTATCAGAGACTTAATCACAGAACATCAGTCTAGTTTTACAATAAATGACTCGACTAGGAATCAACTTCTGTATATTGCGAATATGTTTAGTAAAGCCCTCGATGAGGGAAAGGAAATAAGAGTAATCTTTTTTGATATTAGCAAAGCCTTTGATAGAGTATGGCATAGGGGTCTTCTTTTTAAATTAAAAAAAAATGGGAATTGTTGGGGATTTACTTTCATGGTTTAAAGATTATTTAACCAATAGAAAACAAAGAGTCGTTATAAATGGGAAAGAATCGTCTTGGAAAACTGTTGATGCAGGTGTTCCATCTTAGGCCCCTTATTATTTCTTATATTTATCAATGATATCGTTGACGAAGTAAATTGTCCTATCAAACTTTTCGCAGATGACACCAGTATTTATGCAATCGTCGATAACCCATTAATTACTTCTCTCTCTTTAAATTCAAATTTACAATAACTGGAGCTACAAAATTGACAAGTATACGTATACTTTTACAAGAATGTGGATGGGAAACCTTAGAGGAACGAAGAAACAAACATAAGATTTTATTATTTCACAAAATGGTTAACAAAACAGTTCCCGAATATTTATCCAATTTAGTTCCATCCTCTTTCGGACAAACTCATCAATATAGCACTCGGAACAATTCTAATCTAGTTCATGTACATTCTCGTACAGCTTATTATAATAATAGCTTTTTACCTTCAACCGTTCGACTCTGGAACGAACTTCCAGCGAGTATCAAAACTAATGTTTCTGTCAATTCCATGAAATTATTTTTGAAAAACACAATAAATCCTGTGCCATCTTACTTCTATGCAGGTTCTAGAATTGGTCAAATACTACATACTAGAATTCGAACTGAGAGTAGTGCGCTTAAAGATCATCTTTATAAGAAAAATATCGAAGCTAATCCCTACTGTAGTTGTAAACTGGTAGAAACGTCCGAACATTTTTTACTAATGTTCTCTGTATGAAAGGTTAAGAAATTATTTATTTGTTAACCTGTCTTGTCATTTGAATATTAATAATCTACTCTTTGGCGATTCTAACCTCCCAGATTGTGAAAATGAAAGTAATTTCCTTGTAATTCAAGATTTTATAATCAAATCTAAACGTTTTACACCATAGAATATAAATGAATCTTGCTTTTACTTGTTGCATAATATTAGATTTGTCATTTTATTGTTCATTGTACAAATTGTCACCCCCTTCACTTTGATATGTTTAATTAAACAAATGTGTATATTATTAATGTGCATGTTTCCTATCCATCTTATATGTATTTTTCTTTTCTTTTCTTTTTTGTATCTGGGAGAAGAATTTATATAAGTGCTGCGTCACTCGTTTTCTGATCCCTATGTATGTACTATTGTTATAACTAATGCAATTTATTCAATAAATATTGTTTACACTAAATAAATAGACAAATAAATAAATAAATATAAGGCTCCCTAAATTAGAACAGAAAACAAACTTTAAATTAAAAACTTTTGAATTTAGATTTTCAGAAAATTGCTTAATTGCATGAGTGAGTATCATATAATATTTCAAATTCACACATTTTAGAAAGATTGTTTATTTAAAATATTACATTTTCATTTAATATATGAATTTTGACAAAAGTTTAATTTTTTTTTTCAAGTTGTTAAATTTTAGCAGACTTATTTTTAGATTGTTTTTTTTTAGTTTAGTTTATTTTTTTATATAATAAATTTCACTTTGCAGAACTGCATTACTATGTGAAATAGTATATGTTATATTTAATTAAAATGTAATGAAAATGAAGTAAAATATATTTAGTCAAGAAGAAAAATTGAAATGGTAAATTTAATGAGAAATGAAATAATGTATATTTTTAGTAATTAAAAAAAGAAACATATACATGTATAAATGAAGAAAAATTGAAATGAAGAAAATGACAAATTTATAAATAGTAACCATCTCAACAGTATCACCTGTGGTTCCAATATACAACATGAAATGACTAATTACCGGTAAAACCATCACTCACAGGTGACTTACCTTTGTATTTCATAAGTTATAAATATAATATTTTCAGATGAATGTTTTCACTGAGAATAAGATTGGAAAATTATGCACAGAATAAAATAAAAGGTTAGGGTTTATATGTATAAATTAATTATATTAAGAAAAATAAATCATTTGAAACAAATTTCATGTAATTATTTTTTTAAATTTGTTAAAAATTTTCAAAGTAATGTTCAGAATCTGTTCAGACTTTTGAGTAATGTTCAGACTCTGTTCAGACTTTTCAGTAATGTTCAGACTCTGTTAAGACTCTGTTCAGACTTTTCAGCAATTTTGAGTAATGTTCAGACTCTGTTCAGATTTTTAAGTAATTTTCAGACTCTGTTCAGACTTTTAAGTAATGTTCAGACTCTGTTCAGACTGTTCAGCTATTTTGAGTAATTTTCAGACTCTGTTCAGACTTTCTAGCACAAAAACTGGTCCGTTCAGACTTTCTTGACTTTGTAGTGATATATATGAAGACTTATGATAGTTACACGACCGCAGATCATTTACATACAGATCCTTGTAATTTGTCAATCTTAGAATTAGATTATTGTTATTGGTGTTTAAATGGTAATTTAAAGCAATTTTTAACTCACCTGACCCAAAGTTTGGGTCAGGTGAGCTATTGCCATCACTTTTCGTCCGTCGTCTGTCCGTCAACATTTCACATTTTAATCTTCTCCTCAGAAACCACTGGGCCAATTACAACCAAACTTTGGTGTAATGGTCCTTGGATGGCCCCCTTCCAAAATTGTGTCCGGTGATCCCGACTTCAAACCAAGATGGCCACCAAGCTAAAAATAGAAAAAAGGGGGGATGAAATTTCAATTGTCTATTGCTGCTTTAGTATCAGTCAAAATGAGCTCAAATTTTAACTGCAGCTACATGGCAATGAGTAGTTTAACATATATTACAAGTTTTTCTATGAAATGTTTCTTTCAGCCGATTTATACCGATTATGCAAATTAGGCATATTTTGTACTCTTCGTCCTTTATTTCAAAAACTATAAGAGATAGATGTTAAATTCAAACTGCATACATGTTCAGCATGTTAAGATCTACCTACCCTGCAATTTTGAAGTAAATCTGATTACCCATCTTGGAGTTATTGCCCTTTTTTCATCAAATTTTCAAAATTTTAATACTTTTTGTCCTTTATTTCAAAAACTATAAGAGATAGATGTTAAGTTTAAACTGCAAACATGTTCAACATGTCTAGATCTACCTACCCTGCAATTTTGAAGTAAATCCCATTACCCATTTTGGAGTTATTGCCATTTTTAGCTCACCTGACCCAAAGGGTCATGTGAGCTATTGCCATCACTTTGCGTCCGTCGTCGTCTCCGTTGTCCGTTGTCGTCCGTCGTTAGCTTTTCACATTTCAATCTTCTCCTCAGAAACCACTGAACCAAACTTGGCAGGAATGTGCATCAGGAGGTCCTCTATAAAAGTTATGTTTTTTGTTTCGATCAGGAATTCAACATGGTGGCCAGGGCCAATAATGTGTTTTGATTGGCTCAATTTTCAAAGATCTTCTTGTCAGAAACTACACAGCCAATGGAATTGTTTTATGGTGTGAAGGATCCTTGGGTGGTCCTCTACCAAACTTATGTTTTCGGTGCAGATCCAATATCCAAGATGGCCGCCACAGCAGGATGAAGTTTAACATTGGACCCTATGGTAAATACCTTCAAGGATCTTCTTCTCAGAAGCCACAATGTCAGTAAAAATGATCTCTTGCAGAAATGTTCCTTGGATGGTCCTCTACCAAAATTATGTTTTTGGTGCTGATCTGAAGTCCAAAATTGCCATCACTGCGGGACAAAGTTTAACATTTGACCCTATGGGAAATACCTTCAAAGATCTTCTCAGAAACCACAATGCCAATGAAAATGATCCTTTGCAGAAATGTTTCTTGGATAGTCCTCTACCAAAAAAATGTTTTTGGTGCAAATGCTGAATCCAAGATGGTCGCCACCGCTGGACAAAGTTTAACATTGGACCCTATGGGAAATATGTATAAAGATCTTCTCAGAAACCATGGAGTCATTGAAAATGATCCTTTGCAGAAATGTTCCTTGGATGGTCTTCTGTAAAGTTTTTTTTCTTTTTGCTGATCTGAAATCCAAGATGGCCACCACTCCAGGACATAGTTTAACATTGGACCCTATGGGAAATATGTATAAAGATCTTCTTCTCAGAAACCATGGCGTCAGTGAAAATGATTTTTTTGCAGAAATGTTCCTTGGATGGTCCGTTACAAACTTTAAGGTTTTTTTTTGCTAATCCAAAATGGCCACCACTGCAGGACATAGTTTAACATTGGACCCTGCATGACATTGTTTAACATAGAAGTCTATGGGAAATATGTGTTAAAATATAGTTCTGTAAAATCACTGAACTGATTGAATGAGAACTCTTTGTGAATCATTGTATTCTTCTTACCAAGTTTGCACGTATTAGCCGTCAAAAGTAATGTTCCGCTTTGTTTGCCGAAATCCGTAATATATATTACCGTTATATATATTACAAGAACGATAACTCCACATCGAAAATTTTGTTGTTGGTAGAGGTGACGGCCCGATAGTCCGAAGGTCCGATAGTCCGAAAATGTCCCCTTTTCAGTAATCTCTTGCACATTTCTTTATAAATGTTTGTATTATAACTTTTCACTGATGACATTTACTAATAATTAAATGATTTGTTGGTATAAGTACATGTGCATTCACATCTACGCGATCTTGCATAAAAAAACAAAACAATAATTGGCTGGTATAGACGATGCGTGAACGAACATGGGAAATTTCGATCCAACTGTGTCATGTGAGTGTCAAGGTACCGATATGTCCAGGTGTCGATTTGGCCTGTACCAGATAGATCAGACGTGCGAAATTTGCAATTAATTCACAACTAGCTATATAATACTTGTCTCTGCATGATATTATGTATTAGTTTTTTCACCATTTCTAGTATTAGCAGTTCCAGGCATCTCAATAGACCCTTTCACGTTAACTGCAGAGCTTCACGATTTTGGAGGGAACTGAGTGGAAACGCGCCGCTTTCCGCAAATTGACATCAGTTAACAATGAAAGTGACATTGTGAGGCCTTCATTTACTTTAGAGGACCCACCCATATTTGGTATTTCCAAAGCTAACCCCACCCCTAGCCTAACTCTAACCCGAGGACACAGCCTACGGCACTAGATGGCACGTTGACAAAGTCTACAGCACTAGCTATATATATATATACATTTGTATATAGATGGCACATTGATACAGCCTACGACGCTAGGTGCAAATATTTCAGTTATCCTATAGGTTGTGGGTCCCCTAAAGTAAATAAAGGCCCATTGTGACGTTACATTTTTTTCGGGAAATTGCACGTTACCACTCAATTCCCGCCAAAAAACACAGTCCCGCAGTTACCATCAAAGGGTCTATTGTTTTTGTGATTCTTATTCAATATGCCAAAAGGGCCAAACAGGACTCGTTATTTTTCCTGTTTCTCAGAAGTAAAGCCCACCCAAATAAATTTCTTCTCTTCTGACAACAAATAGACAATGACCATGAATTGTATAATTCATACGCAGTTAAGTGTTTGCTTTCAAAATTTCGTACTGCATCTCATGCCGGTATACTTCACTTTAGGGCTCATTTATACATCGTCGCGCGACCGTTGCATCATGATTTCGCGATTTTTGTCCTCTATTGTTAATTGGGAATCTTTAGAATTTGGACATAAAAATTTATTGATTAGTGGATGGGGATTGTCGCGCGACATACAGCGACGAAGCATAAATGAGCCCTTATGATACTATAGATTTTGATTTTTGGTGTTTAACGCCACTTTCAACAATATTTCAGCTATATCATGGCGACCAGTTTTAGTGGTGGAGGAAGCCGGAGTATCCGGAGAGAACCACCGACCATGGGCAAGCAACTGGTAAACTTTATCACTTGCGGCTGCGAGTCGAGTGCACCCTTTGTTGTAATTTACAAAGCCGGGCGCGAACCCACGCCGTATTGGTGATAGGCTTGTATGAGTTGTTAGATCCAGGGACATAACTCATTGAGCCACCCGGGCCCCTTACGAAACTATAAAAATGATCTCCATGTACATATATAAATGTATTATGAAATAAAAGAATGTGTCCATGGGACAGATATGCCCCGTCATATTAACTTGTTCGGCAATCTTGAAGTAGGTAGGCGACAGCTTTAATAATAGCTTACACGTTACAACTCATCATTACCAAGCTCTATACCAAGTATCGAACCATACATTCCTTTCAAAAGAATTCGAGAAATCTTTTACGAAAATTTGTGCGTTTTTTAGACAAAAATTCGCAGCAAAGTTGGTCGATAAATAGGAAGTAGGTGTGTGACAGCTTCCAAGACAGCGTACACATTACAACTCATCATGACAAAGCTCTTTTCAATGTATCAAATCATTCCCTCAAGTAGAAGCCGATGATTTAGTATACAGACGTACGGACGGACCTCGGTAAAACTTAACGCCTATTAGAGAGAACAAAAAATATGAAAAAGATGTCAAGGAGACAGCGAGACTTCCACTATTAAACGGAGAAAATTTGAGGACCCAACAAAACATTCAACTGGTAGGGTGAAAATCCAGTATATTATTCGTTCTCGTTTATCATTTTTCTGATTAAGAAGTAATGGTACAGGTAGAAGATCATCTGCCTATTTAATGATCAAATTTAATACCTATATTATATATATACATAAATAGGTTCCATACAAGCACAAACGACGTTCTGTGCAATGATATCATAATTTAGGCACGGTCCATTTGAAATTTGGAACCTGGAAAAGGGGGGG
>MJUT01047976.1:42199-54101 GCA_002080005.1 Gigantidas platifrons | reverse complement strand
GGGGGTCATGATTTTATTAATTTTCAAATTGAAAAAATAAATTAACAAAAATAACAAATAAATAAATAGAGGGGGAGAGATGACAACAAGACAAAGGATAGAGAGGGAGAATTGTTTATGTACAAAGTATACACCACAACACCATTGGAGAAATACAAATATGACATGGTTGAGGGGATCAACATTTTTCTGACACTATTAGGAGGGGCGTCACATATGTTACACAAAAGTGGAAAGGAGGTCATTTAATTTTTTCCGGTCATTCAAAATAATTTGCCGGCCCCCCTGGAGATAAATAATGACCGGTCCCTAAAGAGGCTGTAGACGCTTACTCTGCCGGCACACCTGGTCTAACCCTGGTTTTTATGGGTCCGTGATAGTCATCTTCTGTGTACGTTTTTGGTTTTTGTGTAGTCTTTTTTTTTCTCTGTCTTTGCTCGTCTGCTCGATTTTGCCGATTCCCTTCGGACTTACGGCTTTGGATTCCTCCTGTGGAACGGAGGTTCGGTTTCTTACTTTTTTTTTAATGGTTATGTAATGTTGGCAAATTGCGTTAGTACTGTGGAAAAACACATGGTAGAAAAGAAATTCTGACGAGGCTGGGCACCAGCGGAATACTCTAACCAAACTACATCGGACCTTTGGATTACCGATATCGACCCTTCGGACTATCGGCCCTTCGGACTATCGGACCTTCGGACCAACGGGGTGTAACCGTCGGTAGGTCATGTAGGTGCACAGTTATGCCTAAAATTCATTGCTTTGGATGTTTATTTGTTCTTATAGAGAAATAAAACCAGCAGATCTGTGATAAATAAACATTTATGTTTATGATTGCGTAGAAAGAAGCATGGCGACCGATGTTTTCGTTGTCAACTGGCGATGATTTTGCAGACCAGTGGATGTAAAATCGCGTTTTCTTGTCGTATGTAACATTAACTGACGGCTCATAAATTGCTGTTTGGTTGATCTTTCATCCGTAGTCGTTGTAAAGATTATGATACACGTAGTGTAGAACGGATCTTAAGTCTGAACAAAGAAAACACTTTGTTTACACTCTCAAATCGTAACATTATTTTAACTTTTTTTATCGGTCCACTTACTCTTTTCACAAAATCAGACTTGGCACAAATTTAGTTCCGTTTCACACTTACACCAAACAATGTGTTTTTGCAAAGAATATGGAAAAATGCAAGTTAGGGAACGACCGTTTAATTTTTATGGGGAGGCAAGGAAGGAATTTGAAATAAAAATCCAGGCTTCAAATTTTGGTGAAATAAAAAGGCAGGATCAAAAACTGGCCAGAAAAATAAGGCAGGATCGGACTTGGGGAAAAACAAAATTTGTGCGAATTTGAAGAAAAAATTGCACACTTTAGTGCGCGAAAAAAAAAATTAAGGTCCAAAAATTCTGCGAAAAAAAATTCAGGATCCAAGATCACTTCCTTGCCCCTCCATAAAAATCAAATGGTTGCCCCCTTATAGACTTCAAGGAAATGTAAACTACTGTTGCAGAAGCATAGTTAAAGGTTGAAATAAACGAAATTCATTACTTGTAGAGCTAGTCCTGAAATTCATGACTTGCCATGTGTTCTTTTTTGTATGGATTTTTTTTTGCTACACGTGTAGCAAAAAGAACAACAAAAATCCAAATTAAGAAAACTAATAAAGAACTATACACGGCAAGTCATGAAATTCAGGACTATTGTAGAGCATCATATGTAGCTGCATTTTGGGAAAAACTACTGATGTTTTAAAAGAAGAAATTGTTTGTGAATAAAATCCCCTTTAAGAATTATGGTTGATGACCCCAACCGCCAACAAACATGGCCACTACTGTTACTAAAAATAGAAAATTTGAAATATTTTTCTAGATTCCTTTTGTCATATCAAATACTAACCTGCAGCCACCAGGAAATCAGGTGAGCGATACAGGCTCACTCAGGTGAGCCTCTAGTTTCATCAAATTTTCAAAATGTTAATACCTTTCGTCCTTTATTTCAAAAACTATAAGAGATAGATGTTAAGTTTAACTCCAAACATGTTCAGCTCAAGTTCTACATACCCTGCAATTTTGAAGTAAATCTGATTACCCATCTGGGAGTTATTGCCCTTTTTTCATCAAATTTTTAATTGTTTTAATACTTTTCGTCTTATATTTCAAAAACTATAAGAGATAAAGGTTAAGTTTAAACTGCACAAATATGTAGCATGTCAAGATCTACCTACCCTGCAATTTTGAAGTAAATCCCATTACCTATTTTGGAGTTATTGCCCTTTTTTCATCAAATTTTCAAAATTTTAATACTTTTCGTCCTTTATTTCAAAAACTATAAGAGATCGATGTTAAGTTAAAACTGCAAAAATATGCAGCATGTCAAGATCTACCTACCCTGCAATTTTGAAGTAAATCCCATTACCCATTTTGGAGTTAT
The DNA here is from genome assembly GCA_002080005.1 of Gigantidas platifrons. Classification (NCBI taxonomy): domain Eukaryota; kingdom Metazoa; phylum Mollusca; class Bivalvia; order Mytilida; family Modiolidae; genus Gigantidas; species Gigantidas platifrons. The sequence goes on along the minus strand of MJUT01047976.1, from coordinate 51,667 downwards.
TGCCCTTTTTTCATCAAATTTTCAAAATTGTAATACTTTTCACGGAAATTGACATAAAAATCTTCTCCTGAGAAATCACTAGGCCAATTGCAACCAAACTTTGGTGGAATGGTCCTTGGATGGCCCCTTCCAAAATTGTGTCCGATAATTCCAACTTCCGACCAAGATGGCCGCCAAGCTAAAAATAGAAAAAAGGGGGGATGAAATTGAAAAAAAATCTTCTCATCTGAAACTACTGATCCAATCTCAACCAAACTTTGCTGAAATGATTCTTGGGTAGTCCCCTTCCAAAACTGTGTCCGGCATTTCAGACATTCAGACCTCTTCCCAAGATGGCTGCCACAGCCGAACTTAATTTAAATTATAGGACCCTATGGGAAATTACCGTACAAATCTTCTTGTCTGAAACCATTAGCTCAATTGGAACCAAACTTTGATAAAATAGTCTTTGGGTGGTTCTCTTCCAAAAACGTGTCTTGCGGTTCGGTCCTTCGACCAAGATGGCCCCCACAGCCGAACATAGCTTAACATAGGACCCTATGGGAAATTCACATAAAAATCTTCTTGTCTGGAACCAGTTGCTCAATTGGAACCAAACTTTGATAAAATATTCATTGGATGGTCCTCTTCCAAAATAGTGTCTGGTGGTCCCGCCCTCTGACCAAGATGGCTGCACAGCTGAACTTAGTTTAACATAGGACCCTACGGGAAATTAACATAAAAACCATCTTGTCTGGAACCAGTAGCTCAATTAGAACCAAACTTTGATGGAATAGTCATTCGATGGTCCTTTTCTAAAATTGTGTCCGGCAGTCACGCTCTCCCACCAAGATGGCCGCCACAGTGCAGTTGCATTGTTATTGAAAGCAGCTTTGATCCAGGTGAGCGATTACAGGAACATCATAATATTCCGGAAGACCAGATTTCACCCCCGTATTTAGCTCACCTTGCCATCACTTTGAGTCCGTCGTCCGTTAACTTTTCACATTTAAATCTTCATCTCCGAAACCGCCAAATGAACCGAGATTTGGTAGGAAACATCAAAAGAAGGTCCTCTATAAAGATTGCTAATTTTGTCCTGATAAGTTAACAAATATGACCGCCATATAAAGGCAATTCTTGTTTCTGAGTGGCTGAAAATTAAAAATATCTTCTCTGAAACTAAAGGGCACAAAGAATTGTTACTTTGTAGGAATGATGTATGGGAGATCATGTACACAATTTCCATATTTTGTGCCGATCGTACAACTAATCAGGTAGTTTTTGTTTGTGAGTGGCCAATTAAAAAATCTTCTTTAAACCATTTGGCCAAATGCAGGGGCAGATCCAGAGACTCTTTTGATGGCGGGAGGGGGGGGGGGGGGGTGAGTCGAGGTGGCTCAGTTATGGGGAAATATTTCTTTAATAGATGGAAGCATCTGGAGCCCCAAAGCTGTTCTGGTGTGTAGGTCGGTGAACCTTGTTTTCATTTGAATTACGTTACCATGTATACAACAGGAGTGTGTAGAAGCTGTGCAAATTACTTTACAGTTTTGGTCATCGGTTTAATTTGGTAATAACATTATTCTATTTCTGATACCTACTTGTGAAACTCTACACAAAGTGTAATTCCATGAATTACGTTACTTGGAGGTATTGAAATATCGAAATAAAATTGTTCATGGTCATTCCCCCCCCACATATTTCTAGTTTATAGCACCGTATTATGCACCGGCTGACATCACGAAGTGCAAATAAATACCAGTTTTCAGGAAACAACATTTTATTTCAAAGCATTTCGGTAACTATACCGGACATTTTCAATCCTTAGTTTGATCCATTTAACTGATTTTGTATGACTAGTTGTTTTAGATTGTATGTGCGTGTCAGAATCGTTATTGCTGTACTCTGTATGACTAGTTGTTTTAGATTGTATGCGAGTGTCAGAATCTGTATTGCTTTACTTTGTTTTCAATGTTTAGAAATTTAACACTTAATAGTGCTGATTCGCGAACACTATATAGTGGATCTATGTTTTTTGTTTGTTTTTGTTTTATATAAATTGCATTTTTGATCTTGGACATCTGTAGTATGTTTTTTAGTCTGCGATACTCTCGCATGCTGGAATAGTCAAAACTATATTGGATTAGAACTGTTAAATAAAAGTTTTGCGAGTTTCAGAGACACGTGACACATTTCACATTTATATGATATACATACAAAAAGGGGGAGGTGTAAATGCATGTGCACCCATCGTAATAATCTTGTCAACAATCCGGTGATAAGTCATTTCTTATTATTTCACAAGAACCATCAATAATTCAAATAGTAGTTCTATAGTAATATCCACATGTCTTACTCGTCAATCTACTTAAAACTGTGTACTGGCGACGGTACGGTTTCCAGGTTTTATACAGGTGGAACCCTCTCGGTCAGGTTGTCAGATTATAGTGCAGAAAGCCTGACTATGGACCATGGTGGATAACGTGTTGGGAGAATGCCACGCTACTTGTACGCTAAAGACATCTTTTTGTAAATTTCGAAAAACAGATGGCACATTGCACCTGCTACAAAAGAATAAATTTTTCGTCCCCACCCAACTCTCCATACCTTTTCAGCCCCGGTTGGCTCACACCTTCTCTCATTTCAATTGAGTTTTTATACATTGTTGAACTTTTCCTCGCCCTGAATATAACTGAAATACTGCTTGCTGGAGGTCATATTATGCAAATGAAGTAACGCCATATGCCAGTATATATATATTTACAATTAATTGCATGTATATAGATATAAGCAAAAGATATCTATTTAAAAAAAGATGCAACAGACATTAATATTATTCAGATAGAATAATTGTAGAACTTTATACAATTATTGATTGTGTTCCGAGGACAACGGCTGTTCTGTTTAACTAGGAGACAGATGTTGTCCGAGAGCACATTGAATTGTGTTTGAAACATTCCACTGGTATGTATTTCTTTAATAATCTTTACATAAATATAATCAGTTACAGCTAAAGTTGATTGATTGATTGGTGTTTTACGCCAACTTTAGCAATATTTCAGCTATATCGTGGCGTACAGCTAAAGGTCTAAATAACGTGAGCATAAATCCATAAACATTAAAATACTTATGGATTCATTTGCAGATTATGCCAGACAATGGGCAAAACGTGAAAAGGAGGACTTATATATTCTTTCCGAATGGGTGAAGAGTGTAGGGTCTCTTATACAGATTAGAATGTTTAAAAAAAACACTCAGTGGGTCTATGAGCACTCGCTCTACATCAATCTTTAAAGATCCAAATGTTGCTAAACACCCGTCTCTCCTCCATGACGAGTATGCTATTGTCTCCGCCGACAAGACCCCTAACAACATTTTGTTGTGAGTAAATCACATTATTCACTTGGCAACCCTACATATACCCAGACGACACTTGCGAAAGAGAAAATCCTGGACAATACTACGCCGTCTGTTTTATGTTCCTTTGGAATTTCGACCAAAGATGAAGAACTGGATTTACCATCACTCTACTGAATTCCTAAATTACACAAGTGTCCTTTCAAACAACGCTATATTGATGGGTCTGCCAAATGCTACACGAAACCTCTCGGCCCCAACTTTGGACAAGTCGGCCTTCATTTGAAAGACAACTCGGCCCCTTTTGTAGGTAGCAATTTAAGTATGTTTTAACTATAAACAAGTCGGCCCTTCTATATAGAAGACAACTCGGTCCCACCAAAAATGAAAGTTTTGAACACATGGTGTGTGTGTGTGAATAAAAGGACTCAAACAAGCTTACAATCACGAAATCAGTTCAATATGATATGAACTCAGAAGCTTTCTTTAGTTTAATATATTTTATTTGATTATACAGTTAAAATTTGTATTTGTATCCATCATAATTTATATAATGTTGGATATTTGGAATGAATAGTCGACTTTTACTTTTAAGAAATGATATACTGAATGTCCGATTTTAAAGCTGAACTGTCTGTCCACTGTCCTGCCACGATTTCTCAAAAAGTATTTATCCAAAAACAATAAACTATACATATTATTAATCCTTGAGATTTAAAATGGTGTAACATTCATTTGACAGACATTTGATTTAAAAGAGTTATACGTGATCAAACAAATATTTGATACAAATTATAGTCCTTTCCGCGATTGAAAAATACTGTTTTAGGGTACGATTTAGGGTATCAAATGTCAATATTTTCTTTAAAAACTTTATATCAAATTAAAGCCTTTAATATCTTCTTTATTATGGAATTTACATCATGAAAATATCTCATCCTTGTTCAAAAGTTATACCTATAAACGTACTAAAAAATATTATGAATTTTTTATAATACATGTAGTTATAAAATTGATCATTTTGATTACTCTTGTGACAAATTTATGAAATTTGATCAGTAATAATTATGGGGCCGACTTGTCTTGGGGCCGAGTTGTCCAGGGGCCGACCTTGTTTGGGCCGATTTGTCCTGCACCCCATACCTTGACCTACATCTCCAAATTGACAGTGCGGGGCGGTTAAGAACGAAACTTTACGACAAAAGAGATTAATAGGTTCTTACACGAGTCCCTATTGAAGATCTGGGATTTCTTCCACGAGTGTGAGAAATTCCGTCTTTGCACGAGTGGAGCGTAGCGGAACGAGTGGAAAGACGCTGAATTTCTCTCACGAGTGGAAGAAATCTCAGATCTTCAATAAGGACGAGTGCAAGTACCTGTTTCTTCCGTTTCAACTTAAAAACAAAGCCTGTCGATTTCATTCATTCATTCGCATGTCAATGTCATGTTTACTACACAAAATATTACAAGGCCACGCGCAATGCAGTAATTACACACTTATTTAAAACCGCATTAAATCTATTAGGGGAAATCAGTTAAAAATCAGGTAAAATTGATATTTGAAGCTTTTTTTCAGATATACTAAGACGACAATTTATATTACTACAGCAGTCTCAGAATTGATTTGATTGGCTGACAATGCCTTGTAAGACAAGGTGACGCGCAGCTGTCTTGATGGCTTGTCTTACATAGAAAACCCAACAAAACGACCAGCATCTTTCAGTTGATACGATATTCCAGAGTTTGTGGTTCCTATCAGGATGTCCTTGATAGAGGGTTGCTGCTAACAGGGAAGCTACTGAACCAAGGGTTCCCCTTAGTTAAGTTGTAAACATCACCTGGAAAGTTTTACGGTCACCACCATGACTTGGTTGACCGTTATTGAATATCTGTGTCACAAATGATCATGGATATGTTCCACTTGTCGTAAACACTTCCCGGTCCTTTCCTTATTCATGACTTATCACTGAATTTGTAATATGACTGGTGTCACTAGTGGAACAGGAACGCTTACCTTTCCAGGGCACCGAGTTCACCGCCGGTTTTTAGTGGTGTTTGTGTTACTCGATCTTTAGTTTTATATGTATGTTTTGTAGATCGTTGTTTGTACTTTTGTACTTTTTCTTTTGGCCATTGTGTTGTCAGTTCTTCTTCAATATATGGATTATGATTACCCCTTTGGTATTTTCAAACTCTTCTTACTGAGGAGTACAATTTGAGGTACACTATTTTGCTTCGGAGATGACAATGCAACTGACCCACAAAAATGTTTAATGTCACTGACCTTTGTAATAGATATTTTGCACATTCCCGATTATAAGAGTTATTTCCCTTACATTGGGAAAAATGACTTCCCATATAGCAAGAGCAATGAACATTACAGTGAATTTGAGTATAATTTTTCTCATAATTTGTAAACATTTGAACAATGTAAAAAATCAGAGAGTATTTTCATAGCAAATAGAAAATGCATATGTTATTACACTAAAATTTTGAACAGATTATTGCAAAAAAAATAATGTTACTTTCATCGAACTTTGCATGAAAGAGGACATATTAACCAGTCTTAAAGGGAAAGAACTCATGTAAAAGTATAATTTTAGAATCAAAATCGGAAATGTGTAATTGCAAGACTTTTGCTTCTGGGAAAATGTGGGAAATTGAAGTTTTGAACAGAAAGTCTTCACATCGATGGTCAACAATTCCACCAATACCATCAACACGTGTTTTGACCATTGTATTTTCTGTCCTGCGAATTGCAGTTTCTAGCTACCCTTTAGTATCTTCAAACTTTTCTGAACAGTGTATATAAGGTGTCTATAATTTCACATTCGTATATAAAAAAAGGGGGGGTGAACTCATGTGCTCCGGAAGGAGGTGCAGTCTCTGTTCCGTTAAAGGCACCCATCATTATACCATCAACACATTTAATTTTAGAATACAATCGGTATCGTACTCTACTGATGTTTAAAAAAAAACTTATTGGAACAACAAAACAATAAAATATTAGGACAACAGTGAAAAAGGGGACTGACATGACATTTGGAGCGGGTTATGGTTACCATGTTAGGAGTGGGTTATGATTATTATACTAGGAGCCAGTTATGGTTATTGTACTGGACCGCATCCAGCAAGCTTAACCAGTTTGAGGCTTTAAAAAGAAGATGCAGTACTACATGTAGGGTCTGAAGTCTTTATTAAATCCTCAAATGTGTAATGTGTTGTGTTGATGTGTGGTAAAACACTGAAAAATACAAAAAGGGAACAATCATAAGAAAGTGTCCGAATTACATGAAAGTTACTGTCAATAAAATCAATAGCATAAAATCACACAAAGACTGGAACGCAAGTTTCGGTGTACGTTGATCAGCTATTTCCGGTGTACGGTCTGAAATAATATTATATAAGTTATGATAACACAGTTGAGTTCTGGTTACAAACGGGAAAATAATGATGATTTGATGTCACAATATACTGTAGAATATGTTTATAATGTCAAATATTATCGGTTTCTATCATAGATGAATCAGCACGGACGTAAATGTTGACAAACTGCATGTTGAAACTCAACCAATGTATTTCCTAATATTTATAGGAATGATATAGTGTAAAGTTAATAAATGTGTTTGATAATACAATAATATTTATATATTGTTGAAATTTCTACTCACGCTGTGGTATGCCCCTCTAATTCCTGGGTAGTGTTCACTGCGTGTCCACGTGAAAACGTATATTTTTCGTATATGGGACTCTGATGTGTCGGGGAAAGCAACGTTCGGAACACATTCGGAACTCATTAATTTATCGATAAAATGTGACAGTACACTCCCCGTCTGATATCTACTTGATATCACTATACTTAAAATAAACAATAACGAATAATACGATACATAATTCCAGTGAATACACTGCATGAAATATCTCCTTTTGAGGCAACCAAAAGGTATTGAAAATGTCATATTTTCATTACCTTTTGTTGTATTTTGGATACATTTTGAAAAAAATCAAAAGGTCTAAAATATCATCTTTTTGTTCACCTTTTGTTTCTTAAAAGGTAGTCGAAATGGCCCACTTTTGTTAACATCAAAAGGTGTATGAAATGCCAACTTTCATATGGTTAAAATATAATCAAAAGATGGACTTCCCAATTAACTTTTAGTAACAAAATATCAATCAAAGTTCACCTTTTTTTCACCAAAATATAAACCAAATGTCATCTGATTGAACCAAAAGGTCAATCAAAGTTCACATTTTTTCACCAAAATATAAACCAAATGTTATCTGATTGAACCAAAAGGTCAATCAAAGTTCACCTTTTATTTCACCAAAATATAAACCAAATGTTATCTGATTGAACCAAAAGGTCAATCAAAGTTCACCTTTTATTTCACCAAAATATAAACCAAATGTCATCTGATTGAACCAAAAGGTCAATCAAAGTTCACGTTTTTTTCACCAAAATATAAATCAAATGTCATCTGATTGAACCAAAAGGTCAATCAAAGTTCACCTTTTTTCACCAAAATATAAACCAAATGTTATCTGATTGAACCAAAAGGTCAATCAAAGTTCACCTTTTTTCACCAAAATATAAATCAAATGTCATCTGATTGAACCAAAAGGCCAATCAAAGTTCACCTTTTATCAACAAAATATAAACCAACTGTCATCTGATTGAACCAAAAATCACCAAAAAGGTGACCTTTCCAAATTGAAATATTACAAAAATTCATCAAAACCTGATTTTGTTCGGATTTTAAGACGCATTTACTATCTAAACATGTTTAAGATCTGAAAAGTGTTTAGATTTGAAACACGTCTTACTCAAAAGTGTTTAGAAAGCAAACATGTTTTATCTCACAAAGTGTTTAGAATCTGAATGTGTTTTACTAGGAAGTGTTTAGAATTTGAACGTCTATTACTAGAAAGTACTTGGAATTGTAACATGATTAGCTCAAAAAGTGCTTAGAATGTAAGCATGTTTCACTCAAAAGTGTTTTGAATTAAAACATGTTTACATCACTCGACAAATGAGGTTTTCATTGTTTTCTGTAACAATGGATTTTTTTTAAGTTGCCTTCAGCTAAACCTTAGAAAAACACATATTTATTTGCTGTGTTCTTGTTCATAAGAATGCTCTGGGGAGCGTGAAGACTATAACTATGCCCAAGGAGACATAGTAGAGACTTTGTTTCAGTTTATCTAACTGAAAATTTGTTAAAAACTGAATAAACAATATGAAAGATGAGATACACTGGCCACTGGGCAGATGATACTAATAGTCCAGTAGAAGGGGCATTATTATATTAAATTAGCATTTATGACAAATAAATAGAAAGTTCATCATTTCTTGTTTACAAAAAAGAGTGGACCACTCAAATAGAGAACAATATTGTCTCGTGTCTACATTAATAACCATATCACTTGAGGAAATACAGATATATTTAAGAAAAGAACTGAAAATAAGACACCAACATTTAATGATTTATTCAAATCATACAATGTATTGACAGACAACATACAAGTTGACCCACCATTTACATTACTCCGGGTAATTGAGAAACAAATTAAATTACAATATATGGCACAATTTTACTATATTTTATAATTTCCATTGCTGACCAAATATTCATATTAAGAACAAATTGGGACATAATTTTAAAATATTTCTTATTTCCTCTGCTCAACAAATATTCATTTTAAGAATTTACATTAAAAATCCTGTGTAGCAAGGCTTAAAAAGTTTCGAAATGAGATTGTATGTTGATTTAAGCCTGTAAGAAAACTTAAAGGTATTGATCAGTAGACTGTAAGTGGCAGCTTCACCAACAGCATTAATGTGCATGCTTTTTTACACTTGATCATCATGTTAAGAAAACTTTAAGGTATTGATCAGTAGACTGTAAGTGGCAGCTTCACCAACAGCGTTAATGTGCATGCTTTTTTACACTTGATCATCCTGTTAAGAAAACTTTAAGGTATTGATCAGTAGACTGTAAGTGGCAGCTTCACCAACAGCGTTAATGTGCATGCTTTCTTACACATGATCATCCTGTTAAGAAAACTTTAAGGTATTGATCAGTAGACTGTAAGTGGCAGCTTCACCAACAGCGTTAATGTGCATGCTTT
>MJUT01047976.1:7366-28948 GCA_002080005.1 Gigantidas platifrons | reverse complement strand
AAGAAGCCTAGAATGATAAGATTGTAGAGACAATGACATTTAACAATTTCAGACAAGAAGCCTGGAATGGTAGGGTTGTAGAGACAATGACATCTAAAAGTTTCAGACAAGAAGCCTGGAATGACAGGTTTGTAGAGACAATGACATTTAGCAGTTTCAGACAAGAAACCTGGAATGATAAGGTTGTAGAGACAATGACATGTAACAGTTTCAGACAAGAAGCCTAGAATGATAAGATTGTAGAGACAATGACATTTAACAATTTCAGACAAGAAACCTGGAATGGTAGGGTTGTAGAGACAATGACATTTAAAAGTTTCAGACAAGAAGCCTGGAATGATAGGCTTGTAGAGACCATGACATTTAACAGTTTCAGACAAGAAGCCTGAAATGGTTGGGTTGTAGAGACAATGACATTTAGCAGTTTCAGACAAGAAACCTGGAATGATAAGGTTGTAGAGACAATGACATGTAACAGTTTCAGACAAGACGCCTAGAATGATAAGATTGTAGAGACAATGACATTTAACAGTTTCAGACAAGAAGCCTGGAATGATAGGATTGTAGAGACATTGATATTTAGCAGTTTCTAACATGAAACATGGAATGCTAAGGTTGAAGAGACAATGATATTTAACAGTTTCAGACAAGAACCCTGGAATGATAGGGTTGTAGAGACAATGACATTTAGTAGTTTCAGACAAAAAACTAGAATGATAAGGTTATAGAGACAATGACATTTAACAGTTTCAGACAAGAAGCCTAGAATGATAAGATTGTAGAGATAATGACATTTAACAGTTTCAGACAAGAATCCTGGAATTGTAGGGTTGTCGAGATAATGACATTTAAAAGTTTCAGACAAGAAGCCTGGAATGATAGGATTGTAGAGACAATGATATTTAGCAGTTTCTAACAGGAAACATGGAATGCTAAGGTTGTAGAGACAATGACATTTAACAGTTTCAGGCAGGAAGCCTGGAATGATAGGGTTGTAGAGACATTGACATGTAGCAGTTTCAGAAAAGAAGCCTGGAATGATAAGGTTGTAGAGACAATGCCATTTAACAGTTTCAGACAAGAAGCCTGGAATGATAGGGTTGTAGAGACAATGATATTTAGCAGTTTCAGACAGGAAGCCTGGAATGAGAGGTTTGTATGGACAATGAAATATAGCAGTTTCAGACAGGAAGCCTGGAATGATAGGGTTGTAGAGACAATGATATGTAGCAGTTTCAGAAAAGAAGTCTGGAATGGTAGGGTTGTAGAGACAATGACATTTAACAGTTTCAGGCAAGAAGCCTAGAATGATAAGATTGTAGAGACAATGACATTTAACAATTTCAGACAAGAAGCCTGGAATGGTAGGGTTGTAGAGACAATGACATTTAAAAGTTTCAGGCAAGAAGCCTGGAATGATAGGATTGTAGAGACAATGATATTTAGCAGTTTCCAACAGGAAACATGGAATGCTAAGGTTGTAGAGACAATGACATTTAACAGTTTCAGACAAAAACCTAGAATGATAAGGTTGTAGAAACAATAACATTTAACAGTTTCAGACAAGAAGCCTGGAATAATAGGGTTCTAGAGACCATGACATTTAACAGTTTCAGACAAGAAGCCTGAAATGGTTGGGTTGTAGAGACAATGACATTTAGCAGTTTCAAACAAGAAACCTGGAATGATAAGGTTATAGAGACAATGACATGTAACAGTTTCAGACAAGAAGCCTGGAATGATAAGATTGTAGAGACAATGACATTTAACAGTTTCAGACAAGAAGCCTGGAATAATAGGGTTCTAGAGACCATGACATTTAACAGTTTCAGACAAGAAGCCTGAAATGGTTGGGTTATAGAGACAATGACATGTAACAGTTTCAGACAAGAAGCCTAGAATGATAAGATTGTAGAGACAATGACATTTAACAGTTTCAGACAAGAAGCCTGGAATGATAGGATTGTAGAGACAATGATATTTAGCAGTTTCTAACAGGAAACATGGAATTCTAAGGTTGTAGAGACCATGACATTTAACAGTTTCAGACAAAAACCTAGAATGATAAGGTTGTAGAAACAATGACATCTAACAGTTTCAGACAAGAAACCTGGAATGATAAGGTTATAGATACAATGACATGTAACAGTTTCAGACAAGAAGCCTAGAATGATAAGATTGTAGAGACAATGACATTTAACAGTTTCAGACAAGAAGCCTGGAATGATAGGATTGTAGAGACAATGATATTTAGCAGTTTCTAACAGGAAACATGGAATGCTAAGGTTGTAGAGACAATGACATTTAACAGTTTCAGACAAAAATCTAGAATGATAAGGTTGTAGGGACAATGACATTTAACAGTTTAGGACAAGAAGCCTGGAATTGTAGGGTTGTAGAGACAATGACATTTAAAAGTTTCAGACAAGAAGCCTGGAATGATAGGCTTGTAGAGACCATGACATTTAACAGTTTCAGACAAGAAGCCTGAAATGGTTGGGTTGTAGAGACAATGACATTTAGCAGTTTCAGACAGGAAGCCTGGAATGATAAGGTTGTAGAGACAATGACATGTAACAGTTTCAGACAAGAAGCCCGGGATGATAGGGTTGTAGAGACAATGAAATTTAACATTTTCAGACAAGAAGCCTGGAATAATAGCGTTGTAGAGACAATGACATTTAGCAGTTTCAGACAAAAACCTAGAATGATAAGGTTGTAGAGACAATGATATTTAATAGTTTCAGACAAGAAGCCTGGAATGGAAGGGTTGTAGAGACAATAATATTTATTAGTTTCAGACAAGAAGCCTGGAATGATAGGGTTGTAGAGACAATGATATTTAACAGTTTCAGACAAGAAGCATGGAATAATAGGGTTGTAGAGATAATGACATTTAACAGTTTCAGACAAGAATCCTGGAATGCTAAGGTTGTAGAGACCATGACATTTAACAGTTTAAGACAAGAAGCCTGGAAAGATAGGGTTGTAGAGACAATGAATGATTAGTCCATTGGTTGTTATCTAATGTGAAGCAAGTTGTATTTCAGCTACAGCACGACATGATAAAATGAACAAAACATGAAATACCACAATATAGAATAGAATAATAATAATAAATAAGGAATGAATACTTATTATATTTTTTGCAAATTGTTTATATATCTAATATAAGTATATTTTTCTTGTTTTCTCTGTGTGTAATGATTTATAAATATGTGATGATTTTTATTGTGTAAGTTATATGTCAAACCCTGTGCAAAACAGAGACCCTTGGTTGAACCTGGACAAAAAAAAATACCACAATGTCTGAACAGTTCTAAGATGCAATCGACAAATAGTAGAAAGAGCCAAATTCGATACCCCTAGCGCACATAAACATCACCCCAGAATTGTTTTCTTCAATTTTGTGTTTGTTTGATGGTGTTTAACGCCACTTTCAACATTGTTTCCGTTAAATCGTGGCGGTCAGTTTTATTGTGGTGGAGGAAACCGGAGTACCCGAAGAAGACCACCAATATGTCGCAAGTCACTGACAAACTGCATCAACTAATGTTTTTACACCTCGTTCTGATCGAGATTCGAACTCCCAACATCAGTGGTGATAGGCACTGTGATTGCATAGGTAGTTGAAAACCCAACTACCATACGATCACGACCGCTTCTTTAAAATTTGTGGAACAAAAGGTTAGACTGGGAAGAAGGAGTGGGAATGAATGTAAAGTGCCACATGTAAAAGGAGGATTTAATGAATATTGCCGACCTGTCTGTATTGTAACCAGCAGCCGACTACCCCAATCCCCCCACTTTCCTAAATTTAATTCAATGCTAATTAAAAATTGCAACAAGTTAACATGATATATATAGCTGAAGTAACTGCTAACTTGACATTACATAGCATAGATTAATCCAAACATCACGATAGACGTTAACATTTAGCACCACTTGGAAGAGTTTGGTACTTTTTGCACCATGTCTTAGTATATACAAATACTACATCTAAAGCCATCCCATCAGAAGTGTCGGCCTTAACGGACAATTTAGAATGTTCTACATAGCCGCCTACGTCTTTGAAAAAGTTTCGTAATCCTTCTAAATTATTTTTAGATTTGTCTATAATGATTTTTGATCCATCCCACACTCTATATTCAATAGTCCATACATCCACAATAATTTTTCCTGATTTTAGTTCATTTTTCATACTATTTAAAACAAATAATTCTGCACCTTCTACGTCTAATGAAAAGTAATCTATATGAGTCTGTTGAATTTCATCTAATACTGTGTCAAGCTTAAAACATGGTACTGTTACTGTGAGAGCAGGATTTAATTGTTTCAAGTGATCTTTATCTACCGTGTCTTTCGCACTTCCGAAAGGGCCCCCTTTTATAAACGTGGTACTAGACTCGGTCGATATACAGGCGCAAAGACGCCAGACTCTACGCTTACGTTTATCTACCGCGTCACAGAGATCTGGATTGGCCTCAATGAGTAATCCTGTCCAATTGTGATGTCTCTCTAACCACAACGTATTGGATAAGCTCATACCGTCAAATGCCCCCATTTCAATAAAGAACCCATTTTTCTTTGGAAACAAATCATAGACAGTTTGATCTTGCTTTGCTTGAGAATACTTAACATTTGTATTATTTATATATTTATATGAGTTTGGTGGTTTTAGGTACATTGGCCAGTCCAAAGTAGGTTTAACATTCCCGTTCGTAAAAACGTGGACACGCTGTGAACCCTGACCTCTATAAAATTGTTTCCAATTTGTAGCAAGATATGGAAATCGTACCTTCCCATACCACCGACCTGCATTAAATCTGATACAATCATTGTTATAATCGTACATCACACCAATTGTCAAGGAGCCTCCTTGTTTTGTAACACACCATGCTCGGGCAATAGCAATAATGTCTCCCCAGGGATTAAGGGCGTCACCATACCTGCCCAACCCAGTATGTTCTACTGAACTAAATGTCACTATAGCATCAAACTTTCCTAATGTATCGCTCAAATAACTTTTTCGGAATTGAAAAGGTGTCATTGTTTTAATCTTTGGGTGCTTTGATATAATTTCTCCATACTCTAGTGTAACGATTTCCTTAGCACCAGCTTCCAAAACACAAGCCTCGACCCAAGGGTTTTCAGAACCTATCACTAAAACGCGTCCATTTTTAACACCCGGTGCATTTTGTAACCCATCCCTTAAAGCGTTGGTTTCGGAAATTCCATAATTGCCTCCTAATTTACCCTGTTTGGCTAAGGTTATCAATTGTTCAACAATGTCTTTTGACCAAACTGGTTTTCGAGCGATTTTCTCCAAATATGGTTGGTCAAAGTACCATTCGTAAACCTTTAATCGACCGTTCATTGTAAAATCGCTCATCAAATGTTTCGGTATGACATTTGGAGCGTGCGGCAGTCCATGAGCCCTGTCGATGAACTCGTTTTTAAAAAGTGCCGGACAGTTCACTGGTGCTATCACGTGACTAAAATAAGGTCCTGACCGACCACCACGTGATGTATTACAAAGTTGTCCACAATCTTGGCGAATGGCTTCTAATGGATCAATCGGTCGTATTGGCGTTTGCAATTTATTACTTGATTCTTCATTGTATTGATATGATTCTGGTCTTTTTTCTCGCTCAACATCATTTACATTATTTTCTGTATGTGTTTGGAAATACATAGGTCCTCTTACCATTAGCAGAATAACCACAACAATTCCAAATATTATGAAGACTGGCTTGTATCGAGCCATATCTAAATAAAAAAACACAGCTGCTGTGAATAGAAAGAAAAACAAAGATCACACTGGTTATACCCTAAAACAAGAAAATCAAAATCAGCGTTTAAACTCTATATATACATGTACCTTATTTTATTTTTTTATGCCATTTCTTTTGTGGACTTGCTAAAATTGAGTCCGCATCGGTGATATAATGGTTATCATGCACGCCTTGAGTACGGTAGATAGTGGGTTCGAATCCCGGGCGTGTCAAACTAAAGCCTATATACAATTGGTATATGTTGCTTCTCCGCAAAGCAAGCAGGATGAAAGAGTTAGATGAAAGACAGTTTGCTCGCAATAAGGATAATGTGTCATAGCGGAGCGACATATCTACCCATGATATGTTGTTTCAATGAGCTAGCACTATCAAAATTCTTATAAACGTGCTATTCTAGTACAAAGCAGACATTATCATCATTATCATCTAATCGAATGCAACTTGTTCTCGCCATGATAAAGCTGAGAAATCGCTCATTTTACGTTAAACAACAATCACTCACTCGCTCATTATTTACGGCAGAAACCACAGGCACTCGTGGCACGGAATTACCACCCCCTTTTTAACTTTCTGTTTACATATTTATTTTCAATAAACATTTCTTTATTATTTCATCTCTTTTTCCTTACTTTAACTTGTTCGTGTCCATATTCATACAATTTTATATTAACAACAACCCCACATGTGTCAACCCTATATATATAGAAGTCTAGAAGATTGTGCAACGATACCGATATTTGATGTTACAAAAAATATATTGACAAAATTTTCGATCAACAAATGACCTTCTTCAGAGTTTATCAAAATTAGACTGAGTTTGTAAAGATTAGCTGGTATAATTACAACTCACTAAATAGTCAGGTGACAAAGTGTGACGTATTAAAAATCCAAGTATAAAAATCTTTAACTCCCTCATTTCAATGTAAAGATACCACTCACTAAGTAGTCAGGTGACAAATTGTGACGTATTAAAAAGCTTTAACTCCTTCATTTCACTGTAAAGATAGGATGGTATAATTTTCACCTGGTAAAGTGTGACGCATTTGAGAATGAAAATGATTATCGTTAATAAAAGGTGGTGAGCACAAATCCTTAACTTTGTGACAGAAGTAAAATATTCGTTAACTATAAACACTGTGAAAGAAAATATACATAAAAACCTATTGTTTTCTGTTAATACCGTCCGGATGTAAAACACGGAGTTCTTTAATCCAAAATCTTTCCCGATTCTCACGTTGAAAATCACTCCACAGACAGTTCGGAAAGATCCGAACTCAGTGTTTTACATCCGGACGGCATTCTTCTTCTTCTTCCTTAATGTGCAGGACTCCTCTGGAGTATTGTCGCACATAAGGTTAAAATCAGACTCGTATGTTACAGGTTAAAAACTGGATAAAAACAATTGGTGTGCCTAGAAGTTGTGTAGGCTGATTCTCTCTTTAAACACCTCTAGAGAATCAGCAACAATCAAGATATGTGGTAGCGAGTTCCAAAGAACTATACCGGCTGGAAAGAAGGAGTCTTGGTAGCTTTTTATGGAACAGGATGGTTGATAGAATTTCTGTGTGTGTCCTCTGGTAGATGTCTGAACAGGTTGAAGTGGAGATGATGTTATTTCAATCAAGTTGTTGACTATTCAGTACATCATTGTGCAGCGGGCTTTAAGTCTGCGTGACTGCAGACTCTCTAGATGTAATTGTTGGAGCATTAAGGTCATGCTGCTCTCTCTTCTGTAGTCACCTACGATGAAACGTGCTGCTCTTCGCTGTACTGATTCAATGGCTGTGTTATGGGTCTGTGTTGTGTGATCCCATACAGTTGAAGCATACTCAAGCTGTGGGCGGACAAGGGTCTTGTAACTTGTTTCTTTGATCTTTCTCGGACAGCAAGAGATGTTCCTTCTGAGAAATGACAAGGTGTTGTTAGCTTTTCTCGAGATGCTATGTACATGCGGACCCCATGTTATTTTTTTGTCAATGGTCACGCCTAGATATTTAGCCTGGTCTGTCTGATTTAGGACATGGCCATGGATGGAGTAAGTGCCATGTATGATCTTCCTCTTGTTGGTAATGCGAATCACTTCACATTTTTCTGGGTTGAAACTCATCAACCAATCTGACTCCCACTTCTGAAGTTTGTTCAGGTCCTGTTGAAGTGTGACAGTGTCTTCAGTATTCCGGATGTTTCTATACATCAGACAGTCATCTGCAAATAACCTTGTTGTTGATTGGACTCTACCAGGTAAGTCGTTAATGCAAACGAGAAACAGAAGAGGCCCTAGGACGCTTCCTTGGGGAACTCCGGATGTGACAGATCCTGGCTTCGATGAAACGTTGTCTACAACAACCTGTTGATGTCTGTTATCCAAGAAACTTTGTATCCAGTTTAAAGTGGTGCCTCTGATTCCATAATACTGCATTTTCATGGCAAGTCTGTGGTGGGGGACCTTGTCAAAGGCCTTGCTAAAGTCAAGCAGGATAGCATATATCTGTTCCTTTTGACTTAGTCCTATAGATGGGTCGTTTATCGTGTTGATTAGTTGGCTTTCGCACGATCTTCTTTTCCTGAACCCATGCTGTTGATCGGATAGAATATTGTTGGTTTCTAGATGGTTAATGATATGGCTGTGAATGGTGTGCTCAACAACCTGACAGCAGACTGATGTTAAAGAGACGGGACGGTAGTTGGATGCCTTTGCTTTGTCACCTTTCTTAAATAGCGGTGTAACAAACGCTGATTTCCAGTCATCTGGGACTGTGCCTTGATTGATTGATGCAAGAAAAATTATGGTTAGAGCTGGTGATATAGCTGATGCCATAGATTTAAAAAATCTAGTCGATATCTGATCTGGTCCGCTAGCTTTGTGAGGGTTCAGACCATTAGGGAGTTTGAAGACCCCTTTCTCAGTCACCGTGATTTCTGGTACCGATCTATGCGGTGACTCGCCAAGGTGTGGTGTATGCTCCAAGTTCTCCGGCCTGTAGTGAATACTGAAGAAAATTAACAGAAAACAATAGGTTTTTATGTGTATTTTCTTTCACAGTGTTTATAGTTAACGATATTTTACTACTGTCACAAAGTTAAGGATTTGTGCTCACCACCTTTTACTAACAATAATCCTGAACATTCTCAAATGCGTCACACTTTATTACTCTATTTTTTTCAACTAGTTGGGCGTGGCTTAACACGGGTTGACTGATTACAGGAAAGTCCATGTATTTAGGAGGGTCAGGTTAACTGATCAATTTCATTTATACAGCTATATTCAATCGTAGGTGTATGATCCTATCTGTGTATTTAGATTATTTGATTAAAAGAAAAAAACATCGATCAATTTTTAATAAACCACACAATACACCCTTGTGCGTTCTATTCCTTTTGTATGAATTGATTTCGGTGACACTGCTGAATGTAGTTCAATAATGTCAATAACGGGAACTGCCCTGTACATACACAAAATAAAATCGAATGGTTTCATGTAAATTTAAAGGTCAGCTCCGCCCGACAAGTTAAATAAAATAGAGTAATAAAGTGTGACGCATTTGAGAATGTTCAGGATTATTGTTAGTAAAAGGTGGTGAGCACAAATTCTTAACTTTATGACAGTAGTAAAATATCGTTAACTATAAACACTGTGAAAGAAAATATACATAAAAACCTATTGTTTTCTGTTAATTTTCTTCAGTATTCACTACAGGCCGGAGAACTTGGAGCATACATGTACACCACACCTTGGCGAATCACCGCATAGATCGGTACCAGAAATCACGGTGAGTGAGAAAGGGGTCTTCAAACTCCTTAATGGTCTGAACCCTCACAAAGCTAGCGGACCAGATCAGATATCGACTAGATTTTTTAAATCTATGGCATCAGCTATATCACCAGCTCTAACCATAATTTGTCTTGCATCAATCAATCAAGGCACAGTCCCAGATGACTGGAAATCAGCGTTTGTTACAACGCTATTTAAGAAAGGTGACAAAGCAAAGGCATCCAACTACCGTCCCGTCTCTTTAACATCAGTCTGCTGTCAGGATATTGAGCACACCATTCACAGCCATATCATTAACCATCTAGAAACCAATAATATTCTATCCGATCAACAGCATGGGTTCAGGAAAAGAAGATCGTGCGAAAGCCAACTAATCAACACGATAAACGACCAATCTATAGGACTAGGTCAAAAGGAACAGATATATGCTATCCTGCTTGACTTTAGCAAGGACTTTGACAAGGTCCCCCACCACAGACTTGCCATGAAAATGCAGTATTATGGAATCAGAGGCACCACTTTAAACTGGATACAAAGTTTCTTGGATAACAGACATCAACAGGTTGTTGTAGACAACGTTTCATCGAAGCCAGGACCTGTCACATCCGGAGTTCCACAAGGAAGCGTCCTAGGGCCTCTTCTGTTTCTCGTTTGCATTAACGACTTACCTGGTAGAGTCCAATCAACAACAAGGTTATTTGCAGATGACTGTCTGATGTATAGAAACATCCGGAATACTGAAGACACTGTCACACTTCAACAGGACCTGAACAAACTTCAGAAGTGGGAGTCAGATTGGTTGATGAGTTTCAACCCAGAAAAATGTGAAGTGATTCGCATTACCAACAAGAGGAAGATCATACATGGCACTTACTCCATTCATGGCCATGTCCTAAATCAGACAGACCAGGCTAAATATCTAGGCGTGACCATTGACAGAAAAATAACATGGGGTCCGCATGTACATATCATCTCGAGAAAAGCTAACAACACCTTGTCATTTCTCAGAAGGAACATCTCTTGCTGTCCGAGAAAGATCAAAGAAACAAGTTACAAGACCCTTGTCCGCCCACAGCTTGAGTATGCTTCAACTGTATGGGATCACACAACACAGACCCATAACACAGCCATTGAATCAGTACAGCGAAGAGCAGCACGTTTCATCGTAGGTGACTACAGAAGAGAGAGCAGCATGACCTTAATGCTCCAACAATTACATCTAGAGAGTCTGCAGTCACGCAGACTTAAAGCCCGCTGCACAATGATGTACTGAATAGTCAACAACTTGATTGAAATAACATCATCTCCACTTCAACCTGTTCAGACATCTACCAGAGGACACACACAGAAATTCTATCAACCATACTGTTCCATAAAAAGCTACCAGGACTCCTTCTTTCCAGCCGGTATAGTTCTTTGGAACTCGCTACCACATATCTTGATTGTTGCTGATTCTCTAGAGGTGTTTTAAGAGAGAATCAGCCTACACAACTTCTAGGCACACCAATTGTTTTTATCCAGTTTTCAACCTGTAACATACGAGTCTGATTTTAACCTTATGTGCGACAATACTCCAGAGGAGTCCTGCACATTACGGAAGAAGAAGAAGAATGCCGTCCGGATGTAAAACACTGAGTTCGGATCTTTCCGAACTGTCTGTGGAGTGATTTTCAACGTGAGAATCGGGAAAGATTTTGGATTAAAGAACTCCGTGTTTTACATCCGGACGGTATTAACAGAAAACAATAGGTTTTTATGTATATTTTCTTTCACAGTGTTTATAGTTAACGAATATTTTACTTCTGTCACAAAGTTAAGGATTTGTGCTCACCCCCTTTTATTAACGATAATCATTTACATTCTCAAATGCGTCACACTTTACCAGGTGAAAATTATACCATCCTATCTTTACAGTGAAATGAAGGAGTTAAAGATTTTTAATACGTCACACTTTGTCACCTGTCTATTTAGTGAGTTTTAATTATACCATCTAATCTTTACAAACTCAGTCTAATTTTGATAGACACCGAAGAAGGTCATTTGTTGATCGAAAATGTTGTCAATATATTTTTTGTAACATCTTTATCGGTATCGTTGCACAATCAGACTTCTATAATTTATTTTGTTTGTGCTGCATCGTCATGTCTCGACGATCCGTTACCTATTAAGTTCTCTGGTTGGTTGATTCCCTTAGACTTTATTTATAGATCCCCGATGTATGAAAGTTCGTCACCCTAACGATTCTTCGATAATTTCTATTATCATAAACATTTGATTAAATTTTGTGTTGGTCTTACGTCATTTATGTATTCTTTTCCCGACATTATGACACATTGTTTGTGCATTTATTTTTTCAATGCACCATAAAAACGTAAACAATGAAAACTAGGTCAAAATCATATCGGAAATATATGTGCATAAAACTTCGTAACCTTGCGCATGTCCTAAAGATGTGACGTATTACCAAAAGTTTTTAAGGCCGAAAGCTATTAATACATTGTTTAAATTCGTACTAATGTTTTTAATTTATTATACATATGTCACTTGCGCATAAAATGGTAATAAATTATCTTGTATTTTACTGTTACAACTCGATGTTTTGTCTGAAAAAAGAAGATTTTTTTTTATGCTGGGACTATTCCCAGGTTTATGACAACTATTTGAAATAAAAAATATAATTTTACAAGCTTTATAAATAAGATAATAATTTTCTTTTATTTCATTTTACATATTTGAATAGGTTTTTGCCTCTGATCATTTAGTTATACTTTGTTCCAACTCGGTAAAAAAAAATATCAACAGCACGTTTTCATTACAAAATGGCGACGTCGTAAGAACAAACATATTTTAACGAATGTCGTAATTTAGTAGTTGACTAATATTTTCCCACACGCAAGAATCACGTGATGACAGATGAAATCTTCATTGTAAAGATAAAATGTAAATAAAAAATTGAGGACTCATGTTTTTGGCATTAAAAGAGTATCAAAAGTGTCGGAAAAAGAGAGTTAGTAAAAAGTTGTGAAATTCGCATAGGCTAAGAATGTAAAGAAGTATTTACTTTGTTGAAACGCATCTTCACTTAAATCACGATCAGTGGTGAAAATTGACGTCTGCACACTAACTAGCATGGCAAATGTGCGGATACTGGAAGAACGCAGGCCTACACGCGAAAAACGCAAAGGTGACGAAGTTTTATGCATGACGAAATTAGATGCATTGACGATACTAATTATCAATAAGTCAAGAAACTCCGAAAGTTTAAAAATCGTACACCTGCTCGCCTCGGATACATTAAATGCACCTTATTTCTATTATGTCATTCAAACTAAGACATGTATGAATTCCTAAAAGACGTACCTTTTTGTTTTTTTCTGAATTGTATGAAATACCCCTTTTCATATGAAATAATCTCTTCAAATTATATCATTGTTAAATTGAGAAATGTTCAGATCAATTATGTAAATTATTTTTTTTAGATCAATTGTGTAAAATAATATTTGCAATATTCTGATTGCGTGTGTACGCATGCTAAATACCATTTGAAGTTAGAGGTATTTTTATTGTGTAATATTTTATGCAGAGTTGAGAACACTAAACATTTATCTATTTATGGACATAAATATAGAAATTTGCAAGGGTAAATCCAACAATTACCTGCTGCAAATAATAAACAAGCGTGTGAATCAAGTTCATCACGCTAAATCACAAGGTTTATAAGAGCTACGGTTACGCAGCTACTTCAAAATACGCAACATATATCAAATTTTCAACAATATTTCAGTTAAATATAGTTATTGGTTGTATTGGTTGTGAAAGTATATTAACATAAACAACAATGCAGAACTTCCTCCAAATTTGATAGACTTTAAATCAGTTCAAATCGGTGATACGAAACCACAGAAAACTCTAACATAATAACCATAACCCGCTCATAACAAAATAACCATAACCCGATCCTAACATAATAACCATAACCCACTAATAACATAATAACCATAACCCGCTCATAACATAATAACCATAACCCGCTCCAAACATAATAACCATAACCCGCTCATAACATAATAACCATAACCCGCTCCTAGCATAATAACCATAAACCGCTCATAACATAATAACCATAACCCGCTCATAACATAATACAAATGTAACCATAACCCGCTCATAACATAATAACCATAACCCGCTCATAATATAATAACCATAACCCGCTCCTAACATAATAACCATAACCCGCTCCTAGCATAATAACCACAACCCACTCATAACATAATAACCATAACCCGCTCATAACATAATAACCATAAGCTACTCCTAGCATAATAACCATAACCCGCTCATAACATAATAACCATAACCCGCTCCTAGCATAATAACTATAACCCGCTCATAACATAATAACCATATCCCGCTCCTGGCATAATAACATAACCCACTTCTTACATAATAACTGTACTGTCACATTTTATCGATAAATTAATGAGTTCCGAATGTGTTCCGAACGTTGCTTTCCCCGACACATCAGAGTACCATTTACGAAAAATATACGTTTTCACGTGGACACGCAGTGAACACTACCCAGGAATTAGAGGGGCATACCACAACGTGAGTAGAAATGTCAACAATATATAGATAATATTGTCTTATCAAACACATTTATTAACTTTACACTATATCATTCCTATAAATATGCGGAAATACATTGGTTGAGTTTCAACATGCAGTTTGTCAACATTTACGTCCGTGCTGATTCATCTATGATAGAAACCGATACTATTTGACATCATAAACATATTCTACAGTATATTGTGACATCAAATCATCATTATTCTCCCGTTTGTAACCAGAACTCAACTGTGTTATGTAATATTATTTCAGACAGTACACCGGAAATAGCTGATCAATGTACACCGAAACTTGCGTTCCAGTTTTTGTGTGATTTTATGCTATTGATTTTATTGACAGTAACTTTCATGTAATTCGGACACTTTCTTATGATTGTTCCCTTTTTGTATTTTCAGTTTTTTACCTCACATCAACACAACACATTACACATTTGAGGATTTAATGAAGACTGCAGCCCCTTCTACTGTATCTTCTTTTTAAAGCCTCAAACTGGTTAAGCTTGCTGGATCCGGTCCAGTACAGTAAAAAGGCTGCAACAGGCCTGATGATTCCAGAGATTGGACCACGTCACCACTCGGTAGCACCGTTCCTGCTACAACTAGAGACATCGTTTCTTGCTGTTTCCGAACAGAAGACAACACCGTCCTTTGAAAGTCATAATCTTCCATCGACTGTTCAACAACTATGAGTGTTCATGACACAGACCATCCTGAGGACGCCTTGCCGGGAGTTCCGGACACAAGTGTCCGGAACCTTACAGAAAAAGGCACAGAATTATATTATCAAATGTTTTATAAATATTGTCAAGACATTGAATATCTATGGACAATGCTGGATTCCATGCTTAAGAAAGCAGACAATCCTTCCGTTGATTTACGGGAACAACTAGATTTAGAACAAAAGATTACACAAACAAACATAAGATATCAAAAGCAGCTTAATGCTTATAAAAACTTCTTGAAAACAAACAGAAGTGAAAATAGTCAACGAGATATGGAGACTTGCTCCGCATTGTCAAACGTCAGTCAACGGAATATTGATGCTGCTCTGCATAAAATACAAGAAGCCAGCCAGGCAATAACGCATAGGAAAACAATATCAAAGGCACCAAGTGGTAAATCCTCATCCCGGAGTAGCAAATACTCATCTCAAGACGGGACGTCAAGAGGAACAGATGCCTCAAGCCTAGTCAAAAGGAAAAGAGCTAAAGCAGAAGAATTAAAAGCTAGTGTCGCCTTCGCAGAAAAACATGCTACTCTTTTAAAACAAGAGGCTCAAATGGAGCTTAAGAAAGCCGAGATAAAGGCCGACTTAACATTACTAGAAAGTCGTAGGGTAGCTGCTGTAGCGCAAACGGAAGTGCGAATCCTAGAAGAGGATGGAAGCCAGACTGGAGCTGCTAGTTATGACCAAAGAAGTCAGCTTCCTGAAGAAGAAGCAGACCCATTTCAACGGGTTCAAAACTATGTCGAAGAGCAATCCTTGAGTTTTACAAACCAGGACTCTATTGCCAATCACGACAATACTCATTTTGACGTCCACATGGATAATATTATTGGCGGGAATACCCGTATAATCAGTCCACATCCCATGGTTACAAATACTCCTTCAGTAGTATATGGGCCACCGGAAGTCACATCAACTCCAGTTTCGACTGGACACCTTACTTCAAAGACTCAATCAGTTACATTTCAGCTAAACAAAAATGCACCAGACTTTGTACCTTCATATCAACGTCCGCCGTACGAAGTTTCAACACCCAACTTGATAACAGGAAGTGTAAATGATTCGGCGACTTTAAATCAAACTTCAGAGATAACCAGATTCCTTCTCCATAAGGAAATACTGCTTTCTGGTCTTACAAATTTTAGCGATCGTGCTGAGTACTACTATGTCTGGAAGAATAGCTTCAAATCTGTCATTGATGAAGCGAAAGTATCAGACTCCCAACAATTGAATCTCCTCGTAAAAAGGAGTAGAATCGTCAAAACAAGCCGAAAGCATCAGAAGATCTAATGCAGATAACCCAAAAGAATGTCTAAAGCTCCTTTGGAATCGTTTAGATAAACGATATGGATCCCCTGAAATGGTGGAAGCCTCACTCAAAGCCAGATTAACAAACTTTCCGAAATTGACAAATAAAGACAATGTACGTCTCTACGAATTATCTGACTTACTTTCGGAAATTGAATACACCAAAGAAAATCCTAAATTCCGGATACTTCTTGGATATTTCGATTCCTCATCTGGAATAAGACCAATTGTCGGTAAATTACCGTACGGACTCCAAGAAAAATGGACAACAAGAGCATCAACCTACAAGTCTCGACACGACGTACCATTTCCGCCATTTATGGAATTCTTCAAATTCATACGGGAAATGAGTATAGTAAGAAACGATCCCGGATTCAACTATGAACAAGAGTTGCCGTCAACATCGAAATATACCTGGAAACAATTTCCCGGGGTCAGAACCCGGGTATTTGCAAATAAAACAGGCATCGAAAGAGGTCCAGAGAAGCCCGGAAGAGATATTAGGGGCACCCCGCTCCGGTGTCCAGAAAGCGAAAGGGGGCTTGACCGGTGTATAATACACAAGACAAAACACTCACTGGACGACTGCAGAGGATTCAGATCGAAGTCGATCGACGAACAAAAAGAATTATTGAAGCAGAATAACATATGTTACAAATGTTGTGCTTCAAATAAACACAGAAGCCGGGAATGCGCGGAAACAATCTCCTGCAAGGATTGCGGACGTAAACAACACACGACCGCCCTGCATGTAACTAGAAGTAAACAACCATCTTCAACTGTACCCGTACAAATGAACGGCGGGGAGACAAATGATGTCAGTAATCCTACTACCGTAAAAACGGTAAATGCATCTTGCACAGAAATCTGTGGCAATAAGAACACAAGTAAATCATGTGCAAAAATCCTACCTGTCAATGTATATCACAAGGACAATCCAGAAAATATAGTTCAAATGTATGCTGTTATCAACGATCAGAGTAACAGATCATTGGCATCTCCTGGGTTTTTCAACCTTTTCAACATTAAAGAGAAGCCAGAAAACTACACCCTATCTACATGTTCGGGTCGTATTGTAACTTCTGGAAAAAGAGCCAAAGGATTTATTATTGAATCAATACATAGACAAGTACGATTAGAATTGCCTGTTCTGATAGAATGTGACTACATCCCGAACAATCGGGCAGAAATTCCGACACCGGAAGTTGTAATGCACTTCCCACACTTGAAAGATCTTGCCGGAAGCATTCAGCCTATCAACGATAACATGAAAATTATATTGCTCATCGGAAGAGACCTTACTGAGGCCCATCATGTGCTCGACTAACGACTTGGACCACCTAGAGCGCCATATGCCCAGCAATTGAAACTGGGTTGGGTAGCCATTGGCGAGACTTGTCTGGACAACCAACATGCGACTCCAGACTTATCAGTGAAGAAGACGTTTATCCTACCGACTGGACAACCTACAACACTAACGCCTTGTGAAAATAAATTTGGTGTACGGGAATCAAATTCCGCAAGTTTGAACGCTATGAACAAAGCAGTAGACATATCCGAATATGATATTTTTACTAAAACTAAAGACGACGACAAACCAGGAATGTCGTATGAAGACAAAATATTTCTGAAGCAAATGAACGATCAGTTCACAAAAGACTCTACAGGAAGTTGGGTATCTCCGTTACCTTTTCGGACACCACGTCAACGGCTGCCAAACAACAAACAACAAGCTCAACGACGAGCTGAATTTCTGGAAAGTCAAAAGTCTGGAACGCCGTCAAAAGGGAACATTTCCTGGCATTCATGGGTAAGATACTGGACAACAACCACGCGGAAGTTGCTCCACCATTACAAGAGAATGAGGAATGTTGGTATTTACCGTTGTTTGGCGTGTATCATCCTAAGAAGCCTGAACAAATCAGAGGTGTGTTTGATTCCTCCACAAAGTTTAACGGAGTTTCTCTTAACGTTTTGTTAACTGGCCCAGACTTATCCAACAGTTTACTGGGAGTCCTCCTACGCTTCAGGAGAGAAATGATTGCTGTCACTGCTGACGTTCAACACATGTTTCACTGTTGCATAGTGAGAGAAGATCACCGAAATTACCTGAGATTTCTATGGTACAAAGACAATGATTTTGAGAAGGAATTGATAGAATACCGAAAGAGAGTTCATGTCTTTGGTAGCAGTCCATCCCCTGCTGTTGCAACATTGGAGCTCCGTAAAACAGCACAAGCTGCAGAGTCAGAGTACGGCCAACACGTAACAAATTTTGTAACAAACGAATTTTACGTGGACGACGGATTAACGTCATGTCCGACAGCAGAAGAAGCTATCAAAGTCATGAAAGATACACAAGAGGCCTTGCAAAACTACGGAAATCTCCGCCTTCATAAGTTTGCATCAAACAGTTTTGAAGTGATGTCAGCTTTTCCATCTAGCGATCTAGCCACGAACCTGAAATATTTAGATCTAGAAGCTAATACCCAACCACTCCAGCGTAGTCTATGATTGATATGGGACGTCAATACAGACAGGTTCCTTTTCCAGTTGTCACTCGACGGGATATAATATCAACAGTTAATAGTATATACGATCCTCTGGGATTCTTAGCTCCAGTAATTATCCAGGGAAAGCTAATTTTACGGAAACTGACGTCAAACACGTTTGATTGTGACGACTCTGTCCCAGATGACATCGCATCTGAATGGGAATCTTGGCGAGATGCATTGAAAGTGCTAGAAACTCTTCGTATACCACGTACATACGTGTCTCACCTCAGCCAAACTGTCACGAAAGAACTTCACGTGTACGCAGATGCTTCAGAAAAGGCAATAGCAGCGGTTGCTTATTTCCGTACATTGGATAAAGATGGCAATCCTTATCTTGGTTTTGTCCTAGGTAAAGCAAAAGTTGCTCCTACAAACGGACATACAATTCCGCGTCTGGAACTTTGTGCCGCTGTATTGGCCGTAGAACTCGCACAGTGTGCTTTAGAACAGCTGGATCTGCCAATTAACTCTATTAAATATTATACAGACAGCAAAGTAGTTCTAGGCTACATCACAAACGACACAAGAAGATTCTATATCTACGTTGGAAATAGAATTGAAAGAATCAGAAAATTTAGTCTTCCAGAACAATGGAATTATGTAAACACGGATCATAATCCGGCTGACTTAGCTACAAGATCACTACCTGCTAGCGAAATTCACAACAGTGAGTGGTTATTGGGACCTAAACATCTACTTGTGAATCAAGTAAAAACCCTGGAGGGAGATATCAACTTGTTGACCCAGACAGCGATGGGGAGATTCGTCCGGATATCTCGGTTGCAAAAACACTCACAACACTAGATTGCATCAACATAGGAACTGAAAGATTTCAGCATTTCTCGACCTGGAAAGCTCTTATACGTGACATTGCATTTTTGAAACGTTCGTCTCGTTCACGTCTAAACGGAAAATCAAGAATTAATCCTATCGACACTGTTCTTCAAGATGCGGAAGACTTTGTCTTGAAATCAGTACAAACTGAAGTTTATCAGGAAGAAATTGTTTGTCTTCGTCACAAGACACCTGTTGGCAGACAAAGCACAATTGCCAATCTCAATCCGTTTTTGGATGAAAAGGGACTTTTACGAGTTGGCGGACGTATCGCCAAATCAGACTTAAGTCTTCCAGAAAAGATGCCATTAATCATACCTGGACGTCATTACATCGCCACTCTTTTCGTGAGACACCACCATGAGAAGATCAAGCATCACCTTACAGATGGTGCGATTCGTTCTGCAGGTTTTTGGATAACCGGAATTAAACGGTTAATATCCACATTCATTCACAATTGTGTTAATTGTGCTAAACTTAGAGGAAAAGCAGAATGTCAGATTATGTCCGACTTACCAGAAGATCGTCTCGATCCAGCACCTCCTTTCACAAATGTAGGAGTGGACGCCTTTGGGTCGTGGACAATAATCTCACGCAGAACCCGTGGTGGATGTGCCAACTCCAAACGTTGGGCCATTCTATTTACTAGTTTAGTGACAAGGGCTGTTCATATTGAACTTTTCGAAGAAATGAACTCCTCAGCATTCATCAATACGGTCAAGCGATTCACAGCAATAAGAGGAGAAGTTAAGATATTCCGGTCAGACCGTGGAACCAACTTCATCGGAGCAGTAGACGACTTAAAAGTTATTCCGATCAACGTGGAAGACGGGCCAATCAAACGTTATCTTTCCGATTCCAGGGCAGCCTGGATTTTCAATCCTCCACATTCGTCCCACATGGGTGGAGTTTGGAAACGTATGATTGGAATGGTGAGGAGGATATTAGACTCGATGCTCCTTGGTTCTACTGGAGATACTCTAACTAATGACGTGCTCAACACGTTCATGGCCGAAGTTTGCGCCATTGTTAACTCAAGACCGCTTGTACCTGTGTCAACTGATCCTGAATCACCGTTAATATTGACTCCAGCTATGCTGTTGACACAGAAGGCCCAACATAAATTCATTCCTGAAACAACCGACAGGAAGGATTTATACCGTAACGAATGGAAACGGGTACAAGCGTTAGCCAGCATGTTCTGGTCCAGATGGAGAAAAGAATATCTTCCACAACTCCAACAAAGACAAAAATAGATTGACAGTCAACGTGATCTCAGGAACGGAGACGTAGTTCTACTAAAAGACAAAAGTATATGCCGTATCCAATGTATTAAAGAATGCGAACAAAACCATCAGTTCAATATACATTGTGAGAGATGGCCTGAAAATAGACTTAAGAGGCAGGAAAAGACACAATTAAGAAATGCACCTCTTAGTTTGAGTATATTTGAGTCAATATGTTGGTGATGCAGGTCCAGACCTGACGTTAACTTTGTTATATTCTAAGTTTAGAGTTGGAAGTGGTTCGTAGCTCATTAACCAAATACATTCGAGTTGTGAGACATAGCAAAACAAGTGCAAACTCATTTATTATATAGCTGTGGTCCATCAAACTGTTGATAATTAAAAAAAAAACATTTGCGTTGCATATTTAAAGTATGTTAATATAACTACTTTTTGGCAATTTGTTTCAGAAAGGATTGTGTTCAATAAAATTACTATATATATATATATGTAGAGTAGTTGCAGGTATCTAATAGTACCCATTATTGTAGTAAGCATTTTTATTAATTAGATTTCATGTGACTTGTGTTGACTTTCAGTTTTAGTTATGGGATGTTTTTGGCAAAAATTTGAAAACAAAGGCAATTTATATTTGCCAGTAATTCCCTTGTGCTGTGAAATTTATGCCCTATGTATGCCAACTGTTGATCTCGTTTTCAAATATCAATGATTTTTTT
>MJUT01047975.1:44464-58017 GCA_002080005.1 Gigantidas platifrons | reverse complement strand
TGGGTGTAATTAAAAAATCACAACATATCCGAAAACACCGTAGGTGAAAACCATTATTAAATATTATATGAAAATAAAAGGGGCAGATGACCAGGGAAAGGGCTAGAAAATGATAGACGGGGGCGTCCTAGAGAGCACCCAAGGACACTTCCAATAGGACATTGTGCAACTTCAGGTTGCGCATGCACGTACCCCACCTTTCCATGCTACTTCCGAACGTCTTTTGCAAATCGAAATGTTTAAAAAAAAATATCAGTTACTTGTGTGAGGTTATAAAAACATTTCATTTTCCCCTGAAAAAAAAATAGAAAAAAAAATAATAAAAATTTTGAACAAAGTACGGGAAATAAGTACGGCAAAAAAAGTACGGGAAAAAAGTGCGGGGAAATAGTGCGAAAAAAAAGTACGGGAAAAAAAATACGGGGAAAAAAGTACGGGAAAAAAGGGAAACCCGGTTGCGCTTCCGCGCATAACCCCTTCGGGGTCACTTCTGGTAGCCATGGTACTTATACTACTGTACTACTACTATAGTAAGGAAAAATGACGTCACTGAAGAAAAGCGCGGGGGAAATGACGTCACTTCCTGTGAGGTCACTTCCGGTTACGTGACTGACGTCACTTCTGATCAGGGCCAGTCACTTCCGACAAAATGTGGGAAAAATGACGTCACAAAAGAAAAAACGTGGGGAAAATGACGTCACAGAAAGAAAAAACGCGGGGGAAAATGACGTTACTTCCGGTCAGGGCCGCTTTCAGTCACGTGACTGACGTCACTGCCGGTCAGTGTCCGGTCACTTCCGGTAGCACCACCTCGCACCACCTCCACAAATGATAACTGAACTGTACCCACATACTACTCATGTGCGTACTTGATAAATTAACATAACAAATAATACGACAAGCTTAAAATAGAACCAAGTAATATATTCCTTTTCGTGTATATAAATAATTGTTCATACAAAAGACAAGGTATTTTAATTCAACCTAATAAATAACCAAAGTAGATCGAATTCAAATACAAAGAACAGAATGCCTGTGTAAATTCTGCGTTCTTCTTTCATTGTACATATCCCGGATGCATGCCAGATATGCTGATGTCTTAGATAAAAAGGTCAAAACTTTGCAAAGCACGTACCATAAATTAAGACCAAATTATGACAATGCCGTCTTTTGAGGTATAAGTCGTAATTGGATAAATATTTCACCGCATGCCAACTTTGTAATTATCTTTCTTTATGATGGTTTCTTTTTAAAACATGAATTAAAAGACGTTTCTTTCTTAATTAAAATTGGTTCTTTTTTTATGAGTAACAATAAAGTACGGTGCCCGTTAACTGACACGATAAACATTTTTATGAAGTTACACGAAATAGTATTTCGCATAAACTAAATTAAAAAAAATATTTATAAACGAAATAATTTTTTTTTATCATGTTGGAAAACAGGCTCCGTAAACTATTTCGTATAAACGAAATTAAAATTAACATGTCAGTTACTGGGCTCCACCATAAAGCAACATATGCATTTAGCTGTTTTTATTTCCGTTCATATGAATTTAAAATATAAATATTTGGTGCGGACAGCAGAATCACGGAGGCTCACCGATGGAAACTGGCAGAGCAGCAGCAAAACAAACCTGGATATTGCCGATGGTATAGTTGCCTGCAAATTCAATAAGCCATGTGAGGTAGAAATCATTAAATCAGTCCTGTATAGCGAAAACCGTGCACGAAAATAATAAACCGAATTGTTTTCCTTTTTTTTTTTTTTGGATAATTTTACGTTCACGAAGTTTTGCTTTATCATTGACTGTATGGAATTAATATTGACATTGTGTCTGTGTTCAATATAATATCGTAAGTATGTGTTGCGTCGGTAGAAAAAAAGTCACAATATATTTATTCCACATTTACTATACCCCGGAAAGTCACAGTGTATATAATTATTTTTGTTTTTGTTTTTGACGTTTTGTTTTGTTTTTTCTTTATTTGTTTGCGTGTTTTTTGTTTGTTTGTTTTGATATTTATTCAAGACCTTGATTGAGAACCAAATTCGATTGATGTCTCATTGATATGTATTAAATCCCAACTCCTAATTATAAAGGAATGGTTCTTATAGAGACCTTGATATATGAGAACCAAAGTTTGAATCATTGATATTCACCCATCCAACTCTTTCTAATTAGAAACTAATAATACAAAAAAACCAATGAATTAGCATTTACATGTAATTAATCACATCAATGATTAGAGCATTTATAAGTCATATAACAAATAATAGATGAAATATATCAAATCATGACGATATAATGATGAACATACAAACATTGAATATTTCCCGAAGGCTGAGGTCAATAAATACAGATTAATACATGGGCATTTCCATATTGGCCTGGTTATCATCCCGAGACACCCATATTGGCCCTCGACTTATGTATTTATTTATTACATACTTTCGACATCTAGAAAAGAGACACCCATAATTGGCTCTAGATACCCATATTGGCCCGGGCCGATTTGGAAATGATCTTGTAGTAATCCAATTACCGGTTATTTTCCCGGGGTGTGAATATATGGACAGTTTACTTCCGGTCATATTGGTCATACAAAAATGCCTTTATTTTAACTAAGTATGTAATAAAAACTCATATTCACTGATACAAAAGTCTGTAATTGTTTTATTATATATACTATAAGGCTTATGACGTCACCCGGTGAATATCACTTTCAGCAGGTGAATACCATTATTTATTGACTTTTAGACTTTACTTAGCTAAAGCACAGATATTTACAGTCATTATGTAATAAAAAGTCTTATTGACTTCTAGGCTTTACTTAGCTAAAGTACGGATACTTATAGTCATTATGTAATAATATTATTTTCACAACAAACACGGGCTGTTTTTTTCGGGACAACTTTTTACTTATCAAACATGTTCTTTCTGTTTTATTTTCACAATGCATTAGTCTACTAAGGGACCCTTTTTATTGGCCAAAACCAGAGATGACATATTTAAAAAATAAAAATCAGCCCCACTGGGAAATAAAAAAAAGACTGATCCATACTTACTACTGATAGAAGTATACCTCTTCCATACTTTATATTGGGGCCGTTGTGGTCGTGATCGTATGGCAGCTGGATTTATAGCTACCTATGCAATCAGTGCATGTGACCACTAACATTGTGAGTTCGAATCTCGCTCAGGCGAGGTGTACTCAATACAACATTATGTGATAAAGTTTGTCAGTGACTTACGACAGGTCAGTGGTTATCTCCGCCAATAAACCTGACAGCCACGATATAACTGAACTATTTTTGAAGTGGTATTAAACATCATAAGCCTACCCCTAGCCCTCAATACTTTATTCGAGGGCCGTCGTTGCCGTGATGGTATGGTAGTTGGAAATACAACTACCTATGCAGTCGGTGCCTATCACCACTGATGTTCAACATCAAATTTACCAACGAATAATATTTTGTGGTCAACTTGCCGGAATTAATTTGGATTCCTGAACTTTTCATTGCAACCGCCATCAAACACTTCAGTCCATACATTATTCAGTCAAAGACTAACACTTGCATTCTAACAGACTTGTGTTCAAGCGTTCGAGAAGCTTTGCCGTGGGGAATTTTCGGCAAGCCCTAGGGTTTCAACATTTCTGTCAATAGCGAGTCTATATCAGGTGTCCATTCGTCATGTTTCCGGTTCCTCTATTCTCCCAGCAGACGTTGCAAGTCGTAATGCTCAAGAGTGTGCTGATTCAACATGTCAAATATGCACATTTGCTCAAAATACCGAAGATTCAGTTGTTCGACAGGCCTCTGTTAAAGACATTCTCGATGGTACATTGAAATTCCCTTTTACTAGCAGATCTGCCTGGTTGGCAATTCAGTCCGAATGCTCAGACTTAAGACGCACACATGCTCACCTAAAACAGGGGACACGCCCCTCAAAACGGTTAACAAACATTAAGGACGTCAAACGGTACCTAAATGTTACAGTCATCGGAAAAGATGGACTTTTAGTTGTTAAACGGAACGACCCATTAGCACCTATGAGAGAATGTATTATCGTGCTCCGTCAAGTTCTTGATGGCTTCCTTACTTCACTTCACATAAAGTTGGATCACCCATCATGTCACCAGTTCAAAACTGTTATTCACCGATACTTCTTCGCACTTGACATGGATAAAGCTATTGAAGGTGTTTCTGGTAATTGTCATCAATGTGCATCACTCCGAAAAATTCCTCACGTTGTAAAAGAACAGTCGACAGGAGATCCACCGCCCACAATTGGGTCCATTTTTGCTGCATATGTAATCAAGCGAGAACGACAGCTTATTCTTGTTATCCGTATGTATGTTACATCATACACTTTAGCACTTCATATCGACAACGAACGACATGAAACTTTGCGAGATGCTTTGCTACGCCTTTGTGTTGAGTTAAGGCCACTAGATGGACCATTTACTATTGTGCGAACAGATCCCGCACCTGGATTCAGTGCTCTTGTAAATGACGAAATGCTATCACGAAATCGTATTCAGATTGAAATTGGTCGTGCAAAGAATGTGAATAAAAATCCTGTGGCAGAAAAGGCCATACAAGAAGTTCAGGATGAAATCTTACGTCAAGATCCTGGCACACGGAGTGTATCGCCTCTAGCGCTCTCTCTGGCTGTTGCCCGTTTGAATTCTCGCATACGTAATCGTGGGTTGTCATCCAGAGAAATGTGGACACAACGAGACCAATTTACAAACTTTCAAATTCCTCTCAGTGACCAAAATTTAATTTTGCAGCAGCATGAGTTACGAACTGCTAATCATGCATAGAGTGAACGATCAAAAGCCCCGACTGGTACAAGATCAGAGACTCAATGTTTAGAAATTGGTGATCTCGTTTACCTCTACAACGATCGCAATAAGTCAAGCGCACGAGACAGATATCTTGTTGTTTCGGTAGAATATCCTTGGTGTAACATTAGAAAATTCACAGGAAACCAATTTCGGAGTACTTCATATCGTGTTAAACAGTGCGATTGCTACAAGGTTCCTTCACAAACTAAGATGATTCACAATAATTATGAGACATTCGATAATGTTGCATGGTCTGATGATGACGAAACCCCGCAGAAGGTATCTTCACCCCCAGTACCTCCCGAGATTCCGGAAGTTATTTCTGAACCACCTATGCAGCCAAATGAAAATGACATTGTAACAAACGATACTAGTGAAACCAATGTCACTCAACCAGCCGATAGTGAAATTGTTGATCTGACATCCAAGAACTCTAGACCAACAAGAGAACATAGAATGCCAACATTCTTAAAGGATAATTATGTCGTTTACTGAAAATGTCTTTGATTTACTTTTTTGTGTGGGGCAGAATAATCCCCTGTTTGCCTGAGGGAAGTCTACCCTGTGACGGCTAACCGAAATATTGTGTTTATAGTGTGGGGCAGAATAATCCCCTATTTGCCCGAGGGAAGTCTACGCTGTGACGGCTAACCGAAATATTATGTGTATACTGTTCAATGTTTGTCAATATTATTATTTTTGTAAAGTGAATGTCAGAAGCATCTGCAAACATTTAAGTTAAAAAAAAAAAAGAGAAAAACTGGTAGCGCCATAACAGGCATTGTACTCGAAAATGGTATGACTTGTTTTAGCTAACTCTCTGTCTGAGTTGTCTCCCTTGTGTAATACAGTATCAAGTTAGCGTTGTGAGTTTTGTTTATTTGCCTACGGATAATTAATATCAAGGTCTTTGCATTGTTGTATTTTGATGCATCAACCATTTGTACGTTTATCTAAACTGGCGCTGGATAAATTAATATTCACAAACCTTATATTTCTAGCTTCTAAACTCAAGGTTCCCACATTAAATCATCGTCGGTAACCCACGGTTGATTCTGATACGCTCCTCTCTCTCCATCACCCGTCGGTCAAATCGCTTGTAAACATTCGTACTCATGAATAATGCATAAGTCATCGCATTACAAACTTCTAATGCGATTCAACCAATCAAATCGTTCCTTTCATAATGAGTTTGGTTAAAAGTTAAAAATGTCGGACCTGTTGCAAAAATTTGGAGTGAAAGAATTGAGGGACTTTCTATACTGCACATAGCCAGAAATGATGGGTATTTTGCTCATTTGCATATCTACGATGGCGACGCCGGGACGTCTGCAATTTTTATATGATCTATATAGACGATATCATTGATAATTGCATGTGAGTCATTTTCTGAACTTAAAAATGATACATTGAATCAAGCTGAATTAAATGAAATAAAAATTAATGAAAACAATTAAATATTCGAGGTTCCTGGACTAAATGAAAATCCGAGGCGACGAACCCTTATTTAGCCTTAAGAGTCTATGTAAAAATGTCTGAAATACATGAAACTGGTGGGGTGTGCCACAAAATTTAACAATGAATGACATTTGGCGACATATTTCCTGATATTAATTTAGATTCCTCAATAATATATGTATCTATATTGACTAACCTTATATTTCTAGCTTCTAAACTCGGGGTTCCCACATTAAATATAATATGATCATTTTTTCATGATCGCGATATCAAAGACATGTCTAAAATCGTTACAAAACAAACTTATTTGAATTTTGGCAGACGAAAAACTTTGCGGAAATAAACAATAACTTTTAATTTTCGAATCATTGACGGACACATTGAATTTCGTACAGTATGCTATTTTTTGACAAATCTAATAAACGATCTATCAAGCTTAAAACTGCAGTCACGTGATCAAAATCTAATTTAAATATGATGAATATTTATGAGGAAAGTACCATCAATTTCTGGATATGACTACACTTCATCCACACATTTTCATGGGCGCATCCATTACTGACAGAACGATTTTTTAACTCCGATACCAAAGAGTTTCACTTTCATAAACGTGATTTTGGTTGGTTAATTCGAAACTTTGAATATTCATGAGTACGAATGTTTACAAGCGATTTGACCCACGGGTGATGGAGAGAGAGGAACGTATCGGAATCAACCGTGGGTTACCGTAACCCGAATACTCCAGTCGTTATTACGCTCCCGCTGGTCACTACATTAACCTCGAGTAGCGACAGTGGATAGAGGGCGCTGAATTATTCGAGTTATGGTTACCGACGATGACATTAAATAGATTTTTGCAAACACGCAAGTTAAAAAAAAATGGTTAAATTTGAAAGAAAACAACAAAACTATTTGTATTTTAGCAGACGAAAAACTTTGCGGAAGTTAGCAATAACATGTTAATTATTGAGCCATTGACGGAAGCAATAAATGTCCGTGTTATAAGTAATTATGTACTTGAGAAATCTGAGGAGCAATCCATCCAGCTTGAAAATGCAGTCACCTGATCAAAATCTATTTTAAATGTAATGAATATTTATGTGGAAAAGTACATTAAATTTCTGGATATGGCGAACTCACAAACATCAGTGGTAATAGGCACTGATTGCATACTGAGGTAGTTGTAAATCGAACTACCATACGATCACGGCCACGACGTATCCCCCTCCCGCCCCCACTGTCATTGCATTAGAATTCATAACTGTATAATAAGTTTATTCGTTGTTGATGTTATTAACGTTTTTCAATAATTTTGGTAATACGTTTTTATTATCTTTAAATATTTGTATTGAATAGAATTTTGAAAGACTATAGCACACAAGCCACCCATTTGTGACCATTGTCTAAGGTCTGTGTAATGTGAAACAAGGTTCCAAGTATTCAGTTATTGACTACGTGAGAAAAACCTTACTGGATATGGCGTAGATTCGTTTCTTTTGTTGAATTCTTATGGTGCGATTTACGCTGTAGACAACGGACATTACCTGTATACGGACATAATTATAGAGAAATGTGTTTTGTTTTTTTCTTGAATAAGAATTTAACATGAATGGTCCGAAGATAAAAATGAGATATGAAAGTGGTTTATTAACAACGGATCCACACAAATGATCACCCTATGGAACTTTCTGATTTTTCCCGCCGAAAAGGTATAGTATTTTGTTACTGAGCGGTCATGTTTTGTGTTAGAGCACAGGCGCTCGTGGCACGGAATTAACCTCCACCATCTTTTTTCTAACTTTCTGTTTGCATATTCATTTTCAATCAAATTTCTTTATTTCCTTATTATTTCATCTCTGTTTCCTTATTTTAACTTGTTCGTGTCAATATTCATACAATCTTATTTTAACAGCAACTTGCATGTTTTGATCCTATATATACTAATTAAGGAAAAAGAGATGAAATAATAAAGAAATAAAGAATTGTTTTGAAAATAAATACAAAAGTATGTAAACAGAAAGCTAGAAAAAAAAAGGGAAGGGGCAATTCCGTGCCACGAGCGCCTGTGNAACAGCCAAATTAATTTCTGGTATGAGTATGCAAAACTTTTCCTTGCTAAACAGCTTAGGGTAACGAACTTACGATCATCGATGATATAATTATTTATTTATTCAAAAGACAATTATTATCTTAGTGAAAATGAATTATTTATTAAATGATAATGACCAAAAATGTGATTAGGACGTGATTTTATGTTCTCATAACATGGTCTATTATGTATCATTTATAACAAGGATTTATATAGTAGGTCCTACTATATAAATTCCTTCTTTATACAATACAATAATACAATATAATATTTTATTTGCACAAACACATTTACAATAAATGGTTA
The DNA here is from genome assembly GCA_002080005.1 of Gigantidas platifrons. Classification (NCBI taxonomy): domain Eukaryota; kingdom Metazoa; phylum Mollusca; class Bivalvia; order Mytilida; family Modiolidae; genus Gigantidas; species Gigantidas platifrons. Next base: position 49,308 of record MJUT01047975.1, on the reverse strand, counting down.
TGGCGAACATTGACAATACATAATAACAAATGATTATGGCACTGATCTAGGCCATGGGAGTGACAGTGTTTTTTTTATACATGTATATACATATGTAAGTACAATCATGGTAAAAAAGAATTACACAGTTTTTCTTTTTAACAAGCATTCATCTACCGTCATTAATGTGCATAATGCGCAGGATTTTGACCAGATTCTTTATTTTGTAGGAGGGATGCGCATTATAAACAAGAACAATGTGTTTCACTCTTTCTCAGACCGGAAAATAACATGTCCGCCATGTTTTTTTGNACCTTTCCTTGCTAAACAGCTTAGGGTAACGAACTTACGATCATCGATGATATAATTATTTATTTATTCAAAAGACAATTATTATCTTAGTGAAAATGAATTATTTATTAAATAATAATGACAAAAAATGTGATTAGGACGTGATTTTATGTTCTCATAACATGGTCTATTATGTATCATTTATAGCAAGGATTTATATAGTAGGTCCTACTATATAAATTCCTTCTTTATACAATATTATATTTTATTTGCACAAACACATTTACAATAAATGGTTATGGCGAACATTGACAATACATAATAACAAATGATTATGGCACTGATTTAGGCCATGGGAGTGACAGTGTTTTTTTTTTATACATGTATATACATATGTAAGTACAATCATGGTAAAAAAGAATTACACAGTTTTTCTTTTTAACAAGCATTCATCTATAAAATTAACAGTTGTCTTTAATACAGTATATGAATCAGTATTCAATAATGTAGACAAAAACCCTCTTGATAAGGAACGTGAATTCCAATTTGAGTAAATTGCCTTTAGTTTCTGAATATAATTATCTCTAGCTGGTTTATAACTTGAACAATATAAAAAGAAATGTTCTTCGTCTTCAATTTCTCCCATGTTACATGTCAGACAAATACGATTCTGTTGATGGATTTGAAAATATCATCCTCGCTCTATCTCAAGGGAGTGAGCACTAACACGAAATTTACAATTTATAGGAATAAAATTAATATAAAAAATCAAACATAAATAATTTAAGAAAAAAAATATTTAGAACTTATGAAATTTCTTATAAAAAATGTGTATCATTTTTGTTTGTATAAGGTTCGTGTTTGTTGGAAAAGTTACAAATGGCACAGGTGTGAAAAAATGTTAATTTATTGATTATCTTAATCACTTTAACACCTTTGAAATAACAGTGGGTGTCATTAAACAAAACATAAATTTGAACAAATTATATCTTAAAGATGACAATATGTCATAAAAATAAAAATAAAAAAATTAAACTGTTAATAGGATTTTGTCAAAATTGGATTTTGTTGTCCATTAATTCAAAGTTAAATTTTCTACACATTGTATTTTCGCGGCTACATAATTTCTTTTAAACACATGCCTGCCAAATCACTTTTCTTAAATATTACGAGGGAAAAAAACGCAATCGTAATATTATTTCGATAAAATGTCGTATTTGTCCAGAATAAAGAAAAAACATGCTTAAACGACGCTTTACTGAAATATTATTTGAAACCTAATATTTATCCTCCCAGCTCTCTTTATTAAAATTTTGTTAAGTAAAATATTATTTCGATAAAATGTCGTTTTTCTCCAGAAAGTTCGACAAAGTGGGAAATTTATTCATAGAGAGACACTGAGGAGTAAACGTGTTGTATGTATATATGTAAATATTACGAAAGCCCAATGAGCTCATTTTCGTAGCTAAATTTTTTTTTCGCATTATAACGCGAAACTTTCGCGAATAAATGCGTAACTTTCACATTATAACGCGAAACTTTCGCTTTAATACGCGTAACTTTCGCGTTAAAACGCATAACTTTCGCGTTAATACGCGTAACTTTCGCGTTAATATGCGTAACTTTCGCGTTATTATGCGTAACTTTCGCGTTAATACGCGTAACTTTCGCGTTAATATGCGTAACTTTCGCGTTAATACGCGTAACTTTCGCGTTATAACGCGAAACTTTTGCTTATAAACGCAAATCATTAGCATAAACCCCCAGTTTATCGATTAAATGCGCTCAGAAGTAGAAGAAACATGAAATACTTTGCTCATTACTATGAAGAAGAATAACGAAAGACGTGTCCAGCTGTACTTTGAACTTGGAATATCGCAAGCTGAAATTTTAAGTTTTCTCGCAATTGTGCATCAAGTCATTATTAGTAAGTCGACATTGAAAAGAACGTCGAAAACATTATGGCTAATGCGAAGAAAAAAATATTCTGATGTCTGTGATGTTGCTTTGTTTATTTTGAATGAACTGCAGAATTCGGGACAGCTTCATGGCCACAAATGGATGCATAAAAAGTATAAACTCTCTGGATTAACAGTTTCTCGAGACACAGTGTATCATCTCATGAAAATTTTAGACCCAGATGGGATATTGAAACGGGAGAGAAGAAGGCTATATAGACGGCAATATGTCAGCAATGGTCCTGATAATGTATGGCATATTGATTCCTATGATAAACTGAAGCCGTACGGCATAGCTATAAATGGATGTATTGATGAATTTTCAAGAAATATTATTTGGTTGGAGGCCAACTCAACCAACAGCGATTCAAAAGTTATAGCTGATTACTATATAAAAGCCGTGCAACGCCGGAGGGGATGTCCACAAAGGGTAAGAGCTGACATGGGGACAGAAAATGTTTACATCGAGCAAATGCAGAAGTTTCTGAGACGCAATCATGTCGACGCTCAGTCTGGTGAAAAAAGTTGTTTATATGGGAAAAGCACGCATAATCAAAGGATAGAGTGGTTTTGGGGAATTCTAAGAAAGGAAGTTGGGCAGTTCTGGATGAATTTATTCGCAGATATGGCCAACTGCATTGGAGAAACTATCTTCTGCGGAACTTTCTTGGACAAAAATTTAGTACAGTTTGGTTTTATGGACATCATTCAGGTAAATATTAAGAGTTGAAGCTTTGATTACAGATAATATAACAAAAACATGCACATGTGGTTATCTTTTGTCTGATTTTATTCATAGTTTTAAAACTTCCCTAATTATTAAGTCTATTCAGTTTCCAAATTAAAGGTTTATGTAGTTGCATTATAATGATTAGGGAAAACTCACGATCCCATTCCTAATGAGGGGCCTGGATGGCTCAATGAGTTAGGTCGCTGGATCTAACAACTCATACAAGCCTATCACCAATACGGCGTGGGTTCAATCCCGGCTTTGTAAATTCTAAAAAAGGGTGCGCTCGACTCGTGACCGAATGTGATAAAGTTTACCAGTTGCTTGTCCAAGGTCGATGGTTCTCTCCGGGTTCTCCGGCTTCCTCCACCCCTAAAACTGGTCGCCACGATACAGCTGAAATATTGTTGAAAGTGGCGTTAAAACACCAAGAATCGAATCAAACCCATTCCTAATGAAAATGTTTCGAGGAACCACAAATAGTTTTATGATCAATATGTAATGCTGAGATTCGGCTCGCCTTGATATTTGGACTGACGCCCTCACCGAATCTCGGTACAGTCCTTCATAATTCATGTCTGGAAATGCATACACAACTTTGGCCAGTTCTAGCTACTGATTTTCTCCTAGATGACACGGCCATTCGCTTCAGATAATTGATTTAAATGTTAAAGTAATGCTCTATTACTTTTAATACTTCATTGCTTACAGTTGAGGTACGTAAATCCAGAAATAAAAACAAGCACTACATTTTCTGTTCAAACATGACATAATTTTTTGTATCTACTGGAATTGCAGAGTTCCTATAGACTGTTTTCAAAATAATTATCTGATATAGGTCTATGTACAATATGTATTACGAACACCTATTAAAACAGACTACATGATCCCTTTAATATCAGAAGATAAACAACTACGTCATGGGAGCCATCATTTGAACTGAAAATTAGTGCTTGTTTTTACCTGCGTCTCGGAAGGCGAAAGCAGGTCTAGGAACCGCTTTCTCAGTCCGTCCGTCCGTCCGTCCGGGGAAGGCAGTACTTACTTAGTGTAATCTGTAACTCCAACAGTTTTCAATCAATAGTATTCAAACTTTGCACCGTGTTTGTATACATATTGAAGATATGCACCTCCTATTATGGGCCGATTTGAAGATTTTTTCATATATCTCAGAGTTTCCTTAACTTAAGTGTTTCCTTAGGAAAATCTTAACTTAAGTGGCTTTATGAATACGGGCCCTGTTATATATCTTGATAAGGGATACTAGTTACATAAATTATTGCCATTTAAAGAATTTTTTAGTGTGAAAATTAAAGGAAAATTGCTTTATTCATTCTACTAAAAATATCAATTGTTCATTTTCAAAGATCAGAGTACGTTTTTTGTTGTCTACTTATTAAGTGTTTGCAAAATTACCCTTCCCTCCGTTTGCAGATGTTCCCACAGTTTTCTTGTATTTTATGTATTATAAAAATAAATAATCATAATATTACTATTTCATATTTTGAGTGACGTAAGATTTTGTGTGTGATACAATTTTCGAAACTTAAATGATTAATGTTAAACTGACATCGTACTGATCCAATGTCACGATAAGCAGATAACAAATAAGTCATTGAACGCAAATATACATGAACAAGCTCAAAATCATAAGCTTATGTTGCATTTCCAGTATTGCTTCATATAGTATTAGCAAGAAATGTTAACATTATTCTTTATTTTTGTTGTTTGAATAGGAAAAGCAAGCAATTTACAATATCACTAAAGTTGCCAGTAATTGAAGATGTGCAGCTCCTACTGTGGGCTGATGTGAAGATTTTTATCATATAACTTCAACAATATTGAAGATGTGCATCTCTCTCTCTCTCTCTCTCTCTCTCTCTCTC
>MJUT01047975.1:7452-19585 GCA_002080005.1 Gigantidas platifrons | reverse complement strand
AAAATTAACACCCTTAAAAAAATCCGCTTAAATAGTAGATTAATAAATGTAGATATTTATGTTTCAGACAAAATATGCTTTAACATCATGTTGGGAGTCAGTGGGTATAGTGTTGCATACGGCAATTTTTCAGCTTGAATCACGACGAGACCAATTTACTTTTCAACATGAAGATGAGGTCCCAGCACGATTATTATTTTTTTAAGTATTTATATCTAAAAACTGATATAGATGTACATAATTTTCTATGATAAAGCTCTATATCTTAAAGACAAGCCACCGTTATTGGAATCCGACACCGTGTACATAAAATTCGCCAAGAATACATTGTTTTAATTGATTGAGATTCTAACCATTGATAAACGTTTATTTACCATGAAAATATAAAATCGCGATACAACAAAACTAGGAAACCAACACGAAAAACAAAAAAAGAGGACAAAAGAAAATAAATATAAGAATGTAATTTTATTTCATATTCGCATTCGCAGTTAGTAATAGGTGCCCGTGACCCAGATATGATTGCAACGTTGTCCTCAAAGTTATATTTCAACGTGATGACGTGATCACTTTACATAGGTTACAAACGTCTGTGCGAAAATAAAACGCTCAGCTAACCACCGTTAGTACTCGAGCGACACCTATTGGTTAAATTTGGGTGAATGTTCCCCATTGAAACAGCCATATTCTTGCGTCCATGTAGTCCGAGATTCCTCTGCCGTTCGACGACTATTTAGAACTTGCTGTTGTCGTTTGAACGTCAGAGCGCTTGCCATAAACAAAACAGCGGATTTTCCTCTCCCACTCGAGAGAGGCACATTTCCACGTTTTGTGGCTATCAGATTTTATTTTCTATCCAAAACCCTAACATATATCGCTTCACCAATCATTTTTCTATTCATTCATAACCCCTTTTCGTATGATTAAAACACATGTTATATCCCATATTTGGACAGATCTCTGGGGTAAGACACTTTTTTCACATTTCATATGTATAAATTTGAAATTTGGAATTAAAAAAAATATATATTTCATGTAGATAATATTGTATTTTATTTTATTTCTGCTTGGACAAAGGTGGATCAAAATTTTATTGAAATCCGGAAATGTCCAAAACTTAAAATTTAGATTTCTCTGTCAATAATCATGATATTGGACGCTTTATTGCAGATTTGAAAATGTCTTGATAAAGGCTTTCAAATGCATATAATTTTTTTAGGTTTGACTTATTTTGAAAAAACTCATGTATCGTCCCTACCCTTAGCCTTACTAAATTATCATATACAAATTTTATCTTTGTCTTTTATTTACAACTCACAGCCGTACCAGTATACTTGCCTATGGTCTGTGGTTCTTCACAATGGCCATTCTTATTTATGCAAGTACAAAAAATGTAAGTGCAAATGTATTTCTTTCCTAATATTACAAGTGTTGCCTGAGGGCAAGTGTGGACACAGAAATGTGCTGTCCAAAAGGCAAGTGTGGATGGCAATATTTCATATTATTTAACTTAAAAAAAAAATTCATGGTCCTGGAATTTTTTAATAAAAAACTAGTCCTGGATTATTATATTGTTTAAAGTCATATCCCCCCACCCCAAGGGATATAAAATTGTATCATTAATAATAAATAACATTTATTTAACTGTAAAATTCACCCCCTTTATTTCCTTTTTTCTTGTTTAAATCAATGATCAACAATATTCCAGAATCAAACAAATGAATAAATATAACATAGCATCTTTCCTTTACATTGTCAAGATTCTATATTTATAAACTATTGACCTGAGTAACCTTGCTAAACCATGCAGATTCAGTGTGTTTTAAATCGGTCATCCAATCAGGACGCTCATTATTGTCCAAGATAAAAATACATAGCTAAAATTACCTGTGGATTTACATAGAAATAGGAGATATTTCGTCATAAAACTTCACACATGGTTTTGTCTATCATATTTCTTGAAGACAAACATAAAATTTTATTGCATTTATCAATATTTTATGAGTACCAACAGATTTTTCAACACCGTATCTGTTCACGTGGCTACAAATGTACATGCTACTCACAGTGACACAGTGACCCGTGACCACAATTAGCACGACTGAGCAGTCTTTTGTATATAATGGTATATAATAATGATTGTTGTTTTCATTGTACTGTAATATACGCAATTGCCGAAAATAAAAATACAATATGCATGTCCTCATCTATTTGTCATATTGTTTGGGCATGTGTGCATAATGAGGCGGTATATCAGGCATGGCCGCTTTCATTTCGGAAATAGGTGACGTTACGGATATTGATGCTGGTCCTATTCTTTTCCGAGTTATTTAAAAATTAAGGGTATAAAAATATTTGCAAATATCTAGAGAATGTTAACAAACAGTCAAATAATTTCTGGTATGAGTATGCAAAACTTTTCCTTGCTAAACAGCTTAGGGTAACGAACTTACACAATCTACAATAACAAAAGTCCATATCATATACCAGAAAATAGACTAAAATTAAAGATTGTCATGGTATTTTTACAAGATCCTGTAAGTATAACTTTTTTGTACCACCAATAAATGGGCAACAAGCATTAACCTTTTTTTATTATAATGCAATAAAAGATTGGAATATGTTGTCAAATGCTTTAAAGAACATTAAAAATTTAGACAATTTTAATTTAAATCTGGGGTTAAACAATTCCTATCAGAAAAGGGAAGAAACGAATTTAATAAAGAATAATAATTTAAAGTTACTGGCTTAGTCTATAGATAGCCATGTTGCTCCAATCGGAAACATTACCATGTTGCCAAGCAAACCCGTATTTGATCTTTATCTTTAATGCTACGTGTTTAGCTTAGAAATAGCTAATACCAATTTTATAATCTTTGGTTTGACCTTATCTGGGATCGAATCCACAATCTACCACATTCGATTCGAGCACACTTTACTTACAATTACCTAACTGGGTTATGATCAGTTCTGACAATTAAAGGTTGATAATAACACGTTACGATCAGTTCTGAAAATTAATCGTTAATTACAACACGTAATGATCAGTTCTGATAATTAATGGTCAATTACAATAGGTTATCATCAGTTCTGATAATTAATGGTCAATTATAACACGTTATGATCAGTTCTGATAATTAAAGGTCAATTACAACATGTTATGATTAGTTCTTATAATTCAAGATCAATTACAACATGTTATGATTAGTTCTGATAATTAATGGTAAATTACAACACATTACGATCAGTTCTGACAGTTAAAGGTCAATTATAGCACGTTGCGATCAGTTCTGACAATTAAAGGTCAATTACAACATTTTATGATTAGTTCTTATAATTAGAAGTCAATTACAACATGTTATGATCAGTTCTGATAATTAATGGTCAATTACAACACGTTGCGATCAGTTATGGCAATTAAAGGTCAATTACAACATGTTATGATCAGTTCTGATAATTAAAGGTCAATCACAACAGGTTGTGATCAGTTCTGACAATTAAAGGTCAATTATAACACGTTGCGATCAGTTATGACAATTAATGGTCAATTACAACACGTTGCGATCAGTTATGAAAATTAAAGGTCAATTATAACATGTTACGATCAGTTACGACAATTAAAGGTCAATTACAACACGTTGCGATCAGTTATGACAATTAAAGGTAAAATATAAAAGGTTGCAGTCAGTTACGACAATTAAAGGTCAGTTACAATGCGTCGCATGCCACTGACAAACATTATCATATAATATTGTATCGAGTACACCTTGCTAGAGAGGGATTCGAACTCACAAATATTATTGGTGATAAACACTGATTGCATAGGTACATTTGTAGTTATAAATCCAATTTGCCAATTAAGATCAATCAAAAATTATTCAGATACGTGTTCTATGCATGTTGCATGTGTGTCTAATTATTTGCCCAATCATGCTTTTTACTCAATATTCTATTGAATACATGTCTAATTACTTGGCCAATCATTTTTTTTTCAAGTATTATATTAAAGTAACTTTTATTATGTCATTTACATATATATAAATGTACCTCTCAAAGGTGTAATAAATGTCATACAGGTGGAATAAATATTCCATAAGACTTGTTCCATGGAATAAATATTATTCAATTATTTTTTCCTTTTGGAACAAATATTAGGAACAAATATACGGTTACAGGAGTGCTTGACTTCATTGTCGTAGATCTTGTCAGCTCACCCCAATTTACCAATAAAATGTGTATTTGCTGCTTCTTCAGTAACCATGCAGCATTCAGGAATAAAGACATGTTGACTCATACTCGGGTTAATATGTCTTAGAGTGGTGCAACATTTCTGTAGCTTCCTGTGGACTGTTGTTTCAGTGAGTTAGTACAATAAAAATCAAACTCAGTGTGATGGTCTAGTACAATACAGATATCATCATCATCTCATTTAAAAGTAGCTTGTTGTTGAAAGAATGATCTTCCATGAGGGAATTTCTTATTATTTCCTGAGATAATTTTTCTGAAGCAAAATCCTCCTGATAATTTTTGGTTTTCTTTGCAAGAAATTTACATTGTCATGTCAATATTCATTAGATCAAAGGCAGCCTTGTTTTTCATTATGATACATTTCAAGAGACTTTTTTTCAGGTTTAGTTTTCATTGCACTGCAAACACAACTAAGTATAAAACATTCACTTATGTTTACATATATGGTATTCCAGTTTTCATACTTTACTATCTATATTTCAGCTCAACAATCTTCCCAAGTCGAGCCATTCAGTGGAACATCATGGATGGGACCCACTACATTTCAACAGGACCAAAGTGACAAAAAGAAACCTATGAAATCAAACAATGAAAATGAAGGAGATTTATCTACAATACCTCAAGAAAGTGATGAAAGTGGTATGGTTAAAATCTTATATATTTCAATGATGTATTTATATACCGAATTTCCCAATTTCGATACTCATAGAATTCTATGATATTTGTTAAGGAAACATAATTTTGAATCGTTAAATCAACACTTGATACCATGAAAAATAATCAATAAGATTAAGATCAGTTCTTATAAAATAAAGATCAAATATATATAGCACGTTGCGATTAGTTCTTCCAGTTAAAGGTCAATAATAACATATTACGATCAGTTCTGACAATTAATGGTCAATTACAACACATTGTGATCAGATCTGATAATTAAAGGTCATTAACAACACGTTGTTATCAGTTCTGATAATTAAAGGTCAATAACAACAATTCGTGATCAGTTCTGATAACTAAAGGTCAATTACAACATGTTGCGATTAGTTCTGACAATTAAAGGTCAATTACAACATGTTGCGATCAGATCTGACAATTAATGGGAGATTACAACACGTTACAATAAGTTCTGACAATTAATGATCAATTACAACATGTTATGGTCATTTCTGATAATTAAAGGTCAATTACAACATGTTGCGATCAGTTCTGACAATTAAAGGTCAATTACAACATGTTGCGATCAGTTCTACATGTTTAAGATCAGTTGTGACAAGTAAATGTCAATTACAACATGTTACGATCAGTTCTAACAATTAAAGATCAATGACAAAACGTTGCGATCAGTTCTGACAATTAATGGTCAATTACAACATGTTATGGTCATTTCTGATAATTAAAGGTCAATTACAACATGTTACGATCAGTTCTAACAATTAATGGTCAATTACAACACGATATGATCAGTTCTGATAATTAAAGATCAATGACAAAACGTTGCGATCAGTTCTGACAATTAATGGTCAATTACAACATGTTATGGTCATTTCTGATAATTAAAGGTCAATTACAACATGTTGCGATCAGTTCTACACGTTTAAGATCAGTTCTGATAATTAAAGGTCAATTACAACATGTTGCGATAATTTCTGACAATTAAAGATCAATTACAACATGTTGTGATCAGTTCTAACAATTAATGGTCAATTACAACACGATATGATCAGTTCTGACAATTAATGGTCAATTACAACTCGATATGATCAGTTCTGATAATTAAAGATCAATGACAAAACGTTGCGATTAGTTCTGACAATTAAAGGTCAATTACAACATGTTACGATCAGTTATGATAATTAAAGGTCAAATATAACATGTTACGATCAGTTATGACTATTAAAGGCCAATCACAATGCGTTACTTTATACTGACAAACATTATTAAATAATACTGTATCGAGTACACCTTCCTAGAGAGGGATTCGAACTCACAAATGTTAGTGGTGATAAAGACTGATTGCATAGGTACATTTGTAGTTATAAATCCAATTTACCATATGATAATGACGGCACGTCACTGATACAGGAAGATATAGCTGATTTCAAATATGGACTTATTTAAGAATCTACTAAGATGGCCCCTTTATATACAAATGTTAAGTTTTTGTGAATAAGTTTGTTTGCAATAGCTATGCGTCCTTAGTTTACCATAGTTTAATTTTCTGCTTCTGTGATGTCATTGTTGGCGTGCTTGACTTCATTGTGGTAGATCTTGTCAGATCAACCCAATTTACCAATAAAATGTGTATATGCTGCTTCTTCAGTAACCATGCAGCATTCAAGAATAAAACAAAACAGATATCATCATCATCTCATCTAAAAGTTACTTGTTCTAGCCATAATGATCTTCCATGAGGGAATTTCTTATTATTTCCTGAGATGATTTTTCTTAAACAAAATCCTCCTGCTAATTTTTTGTTTTTTTTGCAAGAAATTTAAATTGTCATGTCAATATTCATTAGATCAAAGGCAGCCTTGTTTTTCATTATTATACATTGCAAGAGACTTTTTTTTCAGATTTAGTTTTCATTGTACTACAAACACAACAAAGTATAAACATATATGGTATTCCAGTTTTCATACTTTACTATCTATATTTCAGCTCAACAGTCTGCCCAAGTCGAGCCAGTCAGTGGAACATCAGGGGTGGGACCCACTACATTTCAACAGGACCAAAGTGCCAAAAAGAAACCTATGAAATCAAACCAAAGTGCCAAAAAGAAAACTATGAAATCAAACAACAAAAATGAAGGGGATGTATCTACAATACCTCAAGAAAGTGACGAAAGTGGTAGGATTAAAATCTTATATATTTCAATGATGTATTTATATACAGAATGTCCTAATTTTGATACTAATAGAATTCTATGATATTTGTTAAGGAAACATAATTTCGAATCGTTCAATCAACACTTGATATCATGAAAAACAATAAACAAGATTAAGATCAGTTCTTACAAAATAAAGATCAAATATATATAGCATGCTACGATCGGTTCTTACAGTCCTTGAAGAAGAGCATGCACAAAATACAGCTGGTTGAGTAAACGAGTCTCCCCAAAAAATGGGAATTAAAGATGGATAACTTAAATATTTAATCCTGAGTCTATATGATATTATATAAATACCTATATTAATGTGTAATATCAACACTAAAGACTGATTTAAACAGTAACTACCATACTACTTAGCATTTCATTAAACCTGTTACGATCTTGTTTACATAATCCAAGATGGCAGCGCCCACTAGAGTCAACAGTGATGACAATATTTCTTGTTCTCAGCCAAATATATCCACTTCAACTCCTATTACTAATAAAAGAGCTTCACCTGACAGTCCCGATGACCCCCCAGCAACAAAAAAAAACAGGAAAAAAGACAAATTAGGCGATGAAACTCAATCTCTGATCTAACCGACATCATTCCCAAAAAGGCCCCCAATATCAGGAAAACAATTACGGACAAAGTATTAGAGGCTCTCACTAGCCCTGATGTTCTCAACAAAATCATTCTAATCCTTTCTGAGAAAATATGCGAAACAATAGAAGCAACCATAAAAGATATTGTTGATGATAAAATCAAAACAGATGTTGATGCCCATGTACATCCATTGATAGAAACTGTCAACATTCTTCTAGTGAATGGTTGACAAATTTCAACATGTTGTGATCAGTTTTGATAATTAAAGGTCAATTGCAACAAGTTGCGCACAGTGCTGATGAATAATGGTTTATTACAGCACGTTATGATCAATTCTGACAATTAAAGGTCAATTACAACACGTTATGATCAGTTCTGATAATTAAGGCCTAAAAAAAATATGTGTGTTTAGGGTTTCATCCCTAAACAAAATAGGGTAGGTAGGTAGGGAATTTTTTTTTCCAAATATTTTTACATTAAGTTAATGGGGAACATATGAAAAGCTTAACGGTGGTTAATCCAAAATGACCATAAAAATGTTAGAGTCAGCATTTTTGAGAGCAAAAAAATAGGGTAGGTAGGGAAACCCTAAACACACATATTTTTTTCGGTCTAAAGGTCAATTACAGCATGCTACGCACAGTTCTGACAATTAAAGGTGAATTACAACATGTTGTGATCAGTTCTGACAATTAAAGGTCAATTACAACATGTTGTGATCAGTTCTGACAATTAAAGGTCAATTAAAACATGTTGCGATCAGTTCTGACAATTAATGATAAATTACAACACGTTACGATCAGTTCTGACAATTAATGGTCAATTACAACATGTTATGGTAATTTCTGAAAAATAAAGGTCAATTACAACATGTGTTCTGACAATTAATGATAAATTACAACACGTTACGATCAGTTCTGACAATTAAAGGTCAATTACAACATGCTGCGATCAGTTATGATAATTAAATGTCAAATATAACATGTTACGATCAGTTATGACTATTAAAGGTCAATCACAATGCGTTACATTCTACTGACAAACATTATCAAATAATACTGTATCGAGTACACCTTGCCAGAGAGGGATTCGAAATCTCAATGTTAGTTGTGATAAACACTGATTGCATAGGTACATTTGTAGTTATAAATCCAATTTACCGTACGATAATGACGTCACGTCACTCATACAGGAAGATATAGCTGATTTCAAATATGGACTTGTTTAAGAATCTACTAAGATGGCCCCTTTATATACAAATGTTAAGTTTTTGTGATAAAGTTTGTTTGCAATAGTTATGCGTCCTTAGTTTGCCATAGTTTAATTTTCTGCTTCTGTGATGTCATTTGTTGGCGTGCTTGACTTCATTGTCGTAGATCTTGTCAGATTGGCGTGCTTGACTTCATTGTCGTAGATCTTGTCAGATTGGCGTGCTTGACTTCATTGCCGTAGATCTTGTCAGATCAACACAATTTACCAATAAAATGTGTATATGCTGCTTCTTCAGTAACCATGCAGCATTCAGGAATAAAACAAAACAGATATCATCATCATCTCATCTAAAAGTTACTTGTTCTAGCCATAATGATCTTCCATGAGGGAATTTCTTATTATTTCCTGAGATAATTTTTCTGAAACAAAATCCTCCTGCTAATTTTTTGTTTTCTTTGCAAGAAATTTACATTGTCATGTCAATATTCATTAGATCAAAGGCAGCCTTGTTTTTCATTATGATACATTTCAAGAGACTGTTTTTTTTCAGATTTAGTTTTCATTGTACTACAAACACAACAAAGTATAAACATATATGGTATTCCAGTTTCATACTTTACTATCTATATTTCAGCTCAACAGTCTGCCCAAGTCGAGCCAGTCAGTGGAACATCAGGGGTGGGACCCACCACATTTCAACAGGACCAAAGTGCCAAAAAGAAACCTATGAAATCAAACCAAAGTGCCAAAAAGAAAACTATGAAATCAAACAAGAATAAAAGGCCGTTGGCCACTGGTCCCCCGACGCCAAGGTTATATCGTAAGATTAAATTTTGAAACTAGTGTAAACTAGAGGGTCAGGTGAGCCTGTATCAGTCATAATTCTGAAAGGGGACCATCCAAGGACCATGTTGAAGTAAAAAAAAGGGGAGTAACTCTGGTTAGATTTGTCGGAAAATCATCATTATCGAACTTGACCTAGATATTCATGAGATACAATTACATACCAAACCTAGTTTCAATCTGACTTTTTGTTCACAAGTTATAATTTGGAAACCAAAATATTAGCAATTTTGAAGTAAAAAAAGGGGAGTAACTCTGGTAAGATTTGTCGAAAAATGATCGCTATCGTACTTGACCTAGATATTAATGAGATACACTTACATACCAAACCTAGTTTCAATCTGACTATTTGTTCCCAAGTTATCATCTGAAAACCAAATATTTAACAATTTTGAGGTATAAAAAGGGGCACACCTCTAGTAAAAATTGTCGAAAAATTGTCATTATCGATCTTGACCTAGATATTCATAAGATACACTTACATGCCACACCTAGCTTCAATTTGACTTTTCATTCACAAGTTATCATCTGGAAACCAATTCGGGACACACAGACAAAGTATAAAAAGGGATGTAACTCTGGTAAGATTTGTCGAAAAATGATCGCTATCGAACTTGACCTAGATATTCATGAGATACACTTACATACATAACCTAATTTCAATCTGGCTATTTGTTCCCAAGTTATCATCTGGAAACCAAATATTTAGCAATTTTGAGGTATAAAAAGGGCCACAACTCTAGTAAAAATAGTCAAAAAATTGTCATTATCGAACTTGACCTAGATATTTATAAGATACACTTACATACCAAACCTAGCTTCAATCTGACATTTCATTCACAAGTTATCATCTGGAAACCAAAAAGCACATGGACGGACAGACGGGCGAACGACACCCATTTCTATAGTCCCCTTCGACGACGCGTCGGTGGACAAAAACGAAGGGGATGTATCTACAATACTTCAAGAAAGTGACGAAAGTGGTAGGATTAAAATCTTATATATTTCAATGATGTATTTATATACAGAATTTCCTAATTTTGATACTAATAGAATTCTATGATATTTGTTAAGGAAACATAATTTCGAATCGTTCAATCAACACTTGATATCATGAAAAACAATAAACAAGATTAAGATAAGTTCTTACAAAATAAAGATCAAATATATATAGCATGCTACGATCGGTTCTTACAGTCCTTGAAGAAGAGCATGCACAAAATACAGCTGGTTGAGTAAACGAGTCTCCCCAAAAAATGGGAATTAGAGATGGATAACTTAAATATTTAATCCTGAGTCTATATGATATTATATAAATACCTATATTAATGTGTAATATCAACACTAAAGACTGATTTAAACAGTAACTACCGTACTACTTAGCATTTCATTAAACCTGTTACGATCTTGTTTACATAATCCAAGATGGCAGCGCCCACTAGAGTCAACAGTGATGACAATATTTCTTGTTCTCAGCCAAATATATCCACTTCAACTCCTATTACTAATAAAAGAGCTTCACCTGACAGTCCCGATGACCTCCCAGCAACAAAAAAAACAGGAAAAAGACAAATTAGGCGACGAAACTCAATCTCTGATCTAACCGAAATCATTCCCAAAAAAGCCCCCAGTACCAGGAAAACTATTACGGACAAAGTATTAGAGGCTCTCACTAGCCCTGATGTTCTCAACAAAATCATTCCAATCCTTTCTGAGAAAATATGTGAAACAATAGAAGCAACCATAAAAGATATTGTTGATGATAAAATCAAAACAGATGTTGATGCCCATGTAAATCCATTGATAGAAACTGTCAACATTCTTCTAGTGAATGGTTGACAAATTTCAACATGTTGTGATCAGTTTTGATAATTAATGGTCAATTGCAACAAGTTGTGCACGGTGCTGATGAATAATGGTTAATTACAGCACGTTATGATCAATTCTGACAATTTAAGGTCAATTACAACACGTTACGATCAGTTCTGATAATTAAGGCAAAAAAAAATATGTGTGTTTAGGGTTTCATCCCTAAACAAAATAGGGTAGGTAGGTAGGGAATTTTTGTTTCTAAATATTTTTACATTAAGTTAATGGGGAAGAAATCAAAAGCTTAACGGTGCTTAATCCAAAATGACCATCAAAATGTTACAGTCGGCATTTTTGAGAGCAAAAACATAGGGTAGGTAGGGAAACCCTAAACACACATATTTTATTTGGGTCTAAAGGTCAATTACAGCATGCTACACACAGTTCTGACAATTAAAGGTGAATTACAACATGTTCTGACAATTAAAGGTCAATTACAACATGTTGCGATCAGTTCTGACAATTAAAGGTCAATTACAACATGT
>MJUT01047965.1:112380-135664 GCA_002080005.1 Gigantidas platifrons | reverse complement strand
TTATTTTACGTCCTATATTACTGTTCTCTCGTGGAAGGACTACAATCTTATAACGTTATTTTACGTCCTATATTACTGTTCTCTCGAGGAAGGACTACAATCTTATAAAGTTATTTTGCGTCCTATATTCCAGTTGTTAATATAATAAACACAGAAGAATATTATTTTGATCACAGTCAAAAAGTTTGGTTATCTATAATAAATATTTATTATAGATAACCAAAATGCTTAGAAGTTTTTCTCATTTTTTCCCCTTATTTTTGAAACTTCAAGTGACTGTGTTTTGATTCATAAATACTTGTATGGCAGTGTCTATTCTTACAACAATTTTCAACAAATTGTTGTAAGAATAACTGTAAATCTTATTCTTACAGCAAATAATATATTACAGATTAGATAATGAGAAACCAATAATTATTACCTGTAAATTAAATATGTTGCAAGAATAGCCTCTAGAGCCTATTCTTACAACAAAAAAGATAATGTTATAATTAATCATATATATTTATTGTATTATATAGATCTATATACATATCTTCATATGCACAACATATAATTTATCATCATAGAATAAAATATTACATAAAAACAATAAAAATACAATTTTGATAATGGTAAAAAGCATAATAAAAGTTTTTTAAAAAGCTTCTAAAATCATTTAAAATGCTAGACGATTTTAAAAATATGAAGTTTAAATTTTGATAAAATATCTGAAATATAAAAACAATGCAATGCAAAAAACTGTTAAAGCAAAAGTCCACAAATGATCACAAATTAATTTTACATTTTGATTCATTGCCTACAACACCAATAGGTTGAATTTGGCTGGTTTTTTTTAAGATTGGTACATTTTAGATGGAACCACACTAAACAGTAATCAGTAATCGCAGAAAATAGACTCTTTGGCATGCAAGTCAGTTTCACATATATCCTATTATTACAACACGTCCATTCTACAAATGTACTATCATTTTTTGTGATTAAATATAATGTGATATGTGAGTATTGTTCAACTAGACACTGAAAACGAATTACCCTTTCTCTTTATTATTGAAATAAAACAAAATCCAACTAACTTATTTAATTATTTTATTCATAAATCATATAAAAATACGTCTATTATAAGGCTGTATTAATCATAAAATAATAATTTATATGAAAAAGGTTACAAATCGTAACGGAACCCAATGCAACTACTGTATATGATCGCTATTTTAAATAAAAATTTGTTTGCTCATTGAATGGATTCCATAATATCATTTGTTGTAAGAATAAGATTCGCGGCTATTCTTACAACAATTTGTTGAAAATTGTTGTAAGAATAGACACTGCCTACTTGTATCTATCCAGCAAATATTCTATCAAAGAAAGAAACCTATTATTTTTTATATATTTAATAAAATCAATAAACACTATTTTCTCCTGTTCGAATGTAATGTACTGTCTCGTAGTATTTTTAAAACTTTCTTTTTGTAAATTCTCTTTTCATGCATAGGATCTGGAATTTCACCGAATTGACAAGGTCCATCGAGACAAGGACGTCTAAATTCCTCGACTTTTCTCGCTATGCCATTTCTCACAACATCACTGTCTCTGTGAAGGTCATGTTTTACTGCATCTAAAGTTTGAACTGAAGAATCAAAGTTGATAATAAAATACCTGAAATATAAAAAAAAAAAAATGAAGAAAAGATAGAAATGTTAATTACCATATTTTACGGAGTATAGGTTGATGGGGACGATAGGTCGAATTGCTACTTTTCGGGTAAATTTTGGGGAGAATACTTAGATAGGTCGAAGCATTCCATAGGTCGAGGATGCCGATGACAACTTGGGCAAGTATGGTCACATGGAACGGGTTATTTTATTTTATTGGTAAAACAATTGTAATTCAATGAATCTTAAGGAGGTAAGGTTTTCGTCATTTTCAGCATTTTTTCCAGCTATATTGTGACAATCAGACTTAATGTGGGAAGCACTAATCAACAGTTACATGAAGGTCAAACTGAACGCTGAAAACCTCTGTCCATGGGTAGGTGTCTGTAAATTAACCTTAATACTTGATGGTGGTATGGGAACAACAAACCCTAAATTACTTACATAATACTATGTAAATTTTCTGAATTATTATGTGTAATATACTGGTCCATGATGATAGTTGACAACAAATCACAACAACCACGAACATGTCTTCCAGCTCGCGCATCTAAAATTTGACAACAAAAATAGAAAGCAAAGCCAATGGAAATCTAGGTCGTGGCTGGTCAAAATATCATTTTTTCTGAGGATAACTATGAATATATTAAATTCTTGAGACCAGGTTTTTCCTGTCATGACAACTGTAAAAGTTTCTGCCAAAGTCAAATCAATTCAAGTAACTAATAAATTTGAACAGAAAATGTTGTGTCAAATACACCTTGCCAGTTGTATCAAATACACAGCGCTATATATGTATAAAGTACACCTCTCCCATTGCATAAAGTACACCTCACCTTGGGAATCTAATTTACAAATTCAGCAATGATAGCATGCGCAATCTGTAACGAATACATATGTAATCCATCTATTACATGAGTACAGTAACAATTGCCCCTGTTTTCCAATATATATTTTGTTTAAATTTCAGCCAATTAGAAACAAGAATTACCCTTGGTGATGATGTTTTTAAATCCAATCAGCATGAAATGAGGAAATCTTATAGAGGACCTTTTATAGATGCTTCCTGTAAACCTTTGCTTTATCTAGCCAAGTAGTTTCAGAGGAGAAGATTTTTAGAAATCGACCAACCAGAAACAAGAATTGTCCACGTTTGTTAACAGATTAGAACGAAATGAGCATTCTTAATAGAGAACTTTCCATAGATGTTTCTTACCAAGTTTCACTTCATTTGGGAAAGCGATTTCAGAGGAGAAGATTAAAATGTGAAAAGTTAACAGATGATGGAGTCCAAGTGATGGTGAGCTAATTAAACAACTTTCTTTGGTGAAGCTCAAGCATCAGTGATATAAACTACAGTCTATTTTTAACTTTTTCCTTACAAACTTCAGCATAAATACTTACTTTCCCTCTTTGTGTTGTGTTCCATGAGATGACATATAATAAGGCAGTTCTCTGTGCCCAAGATTTTCTATGCTACGGATGACTGACCCTTTGTTTAATATCTGTTCACAGCTTCTTTTCAATGCCTGTGCTAATTCTGGCTAAAATTATAATAAATTGTTATTAACTGATATCACATAATATTATAACGAAAGTAGAGTATGGTATACACATTTTTTTTATAATTAAAAAACTTAATTTTAACTTTTAAGATGAACATAAAGGAGATTGATGCATTTTTGTTATTCTCAGTGTTCTATATATTTTTTATATACATGTAGATGGGCTTTAAGGACACCCACATGTCATGGTAACAAAACAAAAGATTTATAATACAAGTACAGTAGTATGTCATGTACAATGTATAATACACACTTTTTTGTCCAGATAATTTTTTTTTTCATTTCAAAACATGTGATTTGTAACTCAATAAGTTATACATAATAAATAATTAATATCTTTTATTATAACAAACCCCAGTGGTGGTGGTTAGCATGCTTGTCGTGAATGTGGTCGATCATGCATGCTTGTCGTGAATGTGGTCGATCATGGGCGAGAGCAACGGTCAGATCAAACCGAACTTACCAAAGACTATAAAATTGGTATTTGTTGCTTCTCCACTAAGCAAGCAGCATTAAGGAGTAAGAGCAAAGAGTAGTTGGCTCAGAATCAGAATAATGTGTCACAGTGGAGTGATTGTGTAGAGCTAGGGGCTTAGACTGATTCGCATCAACCATTTACACATTACAAAGTTATGTTCTACAGGAGTTATTTAGTTGGGCAAAACATTCCCCTTTCATGCAAGTTCAATGCTGTCACTACCGTTATTGAGACAAACAATTTTACGTGAATCATCATAATAATCTAACCATGATTCGTCCTCAAGGTATAATATTTTAATGTTGTAGTTATTTTGTTCTATTTTTACCATCACTTTAATATCAAAGTCTGAATGCTGCTTTGTTATTTAATATTTACCTTTATTTTAATTTATAGGACACAGATGCCCCTGCTCCCAGCTAACATGGCTAAAAAGGGGCATAACTCCAGAACAGAAAAAGTGGTATAGACCAAAATCAAACTTATCCTTCCTTTAATCGTCCCTAATCTTGTGTATAAATGTCAGCTGATTGGCTTAAAGGGAACTTAAGTTATTGAGTGCAAACCAAATGTTAGATGTACAAAATGTCAAAAGTGGACAATAATTGTTTATCACCTCCAATATTTCCCTACATGTAAATGTTTCATATAAAACCACAATTTTTCATGACCAATCTTGCTGAAATTTATGCATACAAATGTTAATTGTTTTGAAGTTTTTCATCATAATCTTCATATAATTTTGTGATTTAAGACATTTAAAAGATTTAAACACAAATCTTAATTTGAAGGAGTAGGACAAAAACTACTATATAATTATATTAGAAAACTTCAAGAATTCAAGACTGTTTAAATTGTGAAAAGTTGAAAACTATTAGGAATTTTTTAGAAGATTATGATGAAAAACTTCCAACACATTTTATGTTTGTGAGCATACATTTTAGCAAAATTGGTTAAGAAATTACCTCTGAATAATTTTTTGAAAAGATGTGGTTTAACGTGAAATATATACGTTGGTTTATAGGGAAAAAATGGAGTTGACGAACAATCATATACTCCCACAATATTGGTCCAGGACCATTTTTTACTTGTTTTTGTCAGATTATTTCTATATCATTCAGCACATCCTTTTGAATTCCCATTTTTTTTAAATGTTACCATAAGACTAACCTTTGATGCAAACATTTTTAATTTTTCTGTGCATACACACATATATATATATATGTGAAAAGTTGAAATTTTTTCGAGAAATTCATAAAAGTGGTGAAAGACCCCCATACACTGATATCTGTAAATTAAAATCAGATAGATCTTTGCTGAGCAAATTCCGGCTTAGTGCCCATTCTCTAGCCATTGAAAAAGGTCGTTACTCAAATATAGAGAGACAGAATCGTGTCTGCCTGTCATGTGATACAGGAGAAGTTGAGAACGAATATCATTTCTTTTCAACTTGTCCACATATATATCTTTAAGAAAAACATTCTTACAAAAAGTTAACATTAAAATAGTTAACTCAAATATTTCATTAAGACACATGTCTTTACTTTTTAATAGTAGTTTGCTGGTCACTCTTAAAATTACAGTCAATTTTTTAAATGATTGTTTCTTAATGAGAAAGGCCATTTAGAAACTGAGGCTATTTTAATATACTTAGTAGTACTAAATACCACTGTCATTCCATGAATCTGTTTTGTATTGTTTCAGTTTATGCCATAACCATTTATTGTAAATGTGTTCGTGCAAATAAAATATTGTATTGTATTGTATATATACAGTGGATCCTGTCTAATCCGACACACCAAGAGACCAGGGAAATGTGTCGGATTGTACAGGATGTCGGAATACTCAGGTTTTATTTTAATTAACAGAACTACTTTGAGACCATAAATTTTTGTCGGATGTCACAGGATGTCAGAAAACTCTGGTGTCGGATTAGACAGGTTCCACTGTATATAGATTCTCCTTCAGTTGCCCGTGGGTTATGATATTTCTCCACTCAAGAGAGTTAAAATAAAAAATTTAACCACAAGCCGTCAGGTGAGTGGTTAAATTTTTTTAATTAAACTCTCGAGAGTGGAGAAATATCGTAACCCACATGGGCAACTGAAGGAGAATTTGTTTCTCCCACTATTTAACACGACCTTTATTTCAAAATTCTTTGACGGCCTCTACAAAATTTTGTTGCTAGGATGCGGGGAAAGGCACGAGACATTTTAATCCTCTAGAGGATTACAGATTTTTCCACCACTGTTTCAGCGGGGTTAAAATAAAGAAATTATAAGGGATCCTTTGCAAAGTTGTTGATTTTTGGCTGTTAATCTGATTTACCAATTATCGCCATCATATTCGATGTGGAAAATGAGGCCTAAATTAGTTGTGAGGGTAAAATAAAATAAAAAGTCTTAAAACAAATACTTAGGGTGTCATCATTGTTCAGCAATCTTTACTAACTTTAGTACATCCATTTGTTATTTTTTTCCCTTTCAAAATCAAATTCAAAGCCAAAGGGGTCAAAATGCAGATATGTTCATTGATTACCACAAAAACAATCATTAAAATGATATAGAAACTACTGATCAAACGTATGGCCTTGTGCATATTGAGGATACATGTGTTAATTTACTCAGCAGGTGTCAAAGTAAGATTTTTAACATGTCCACAAGTCATAAGAGAGTCCATTTAAGGCATTTTTTGGGGGTTAGATTTTCCAAGACAGTTTGATAAATCAAATCAAACCGAAACATTTATTTACTATGCTTTACCCGTTTGAGTGTTGCTCTCAAGATCAATGACAGTTCATATGTGGGCATATTTTTTGTGAAGTTTTCACCAATATTCACAACTTATTTCTTGTCCTTGGAATTAAAAAAAAACCTAAAACCCAGAGTTTTTCCTGTCAAGAATTATTTAAATATTATATTAGCAATAAAGTATTTGTATTGTATTGTATATTTAAATTATCAAATAATTAGAAAATGCTGATTGAAAATTTTATTAAATCTATAAAAATGATACTCTTTATGGATTATTTAGTAATATTATTGCAAGTTTGTGAGTTACAGATCAATGAATGTTTACGGAGATCACATACTTATTTTGGCAAAAGTAACATCATGGCTGCCTCACGTTTTGGTATATTGGTAAGGACGTTTAAAACCTAAGATATTCCCCATATTGATGGTCATGAAGTCTTTTTTGCTAATGTTTAATAATAAAACTCTTATCCTTTGTATTTTCTGCATTTTTTGTATCTCCCTCGCAACTGACAATACGTTTAAACAATGTCCAAAGATTTGACCTCGAAAAGTCAAATTCCAATTTGGAAATTAAGACACGGAGTTAAGTATGAACAAGGAGCCTGGGAGGAAATACGACAATTTTAACGAATCAAGTAATTGTATGAAATCAATCAAGGACCAATAACAGCACATTTCAGTATATTGTTTAAACATTGTTGTTCATTTTATGGGAGATGCATGTAACTCTTTATAATCTCGTTGAGATTATACTTCCGAAGATATGTTCTGCTCTGTATCTCCAGCTTAATCTCGTCACAAGCACTATCAATGGTATTCTGGTAATTTAACATCTGACCCCCTGTGCATTCCGATGCATATCTTGTAATGTACGGATTGTGTGAGATAAGTGCTGATTAATCTCGTTGAGATTAGGATTATGAAGAAAATTTCTGTCTGTCTCTACATCCTAATCTCATTTCAAGCCGCTTCGAACTGTCTGCCATTTAATTGAACTCATGAACTACACCACATGATCTAAATCGTCACAGATTTTGTTACAACCTGTTTCTAGATTCAAGATGCCGATGTCAAATATTTTATTATAATTTAAAAATCCATATACATGACTTGGGCTTTTTTTTTTATGTTATATAAATATTTTATCAAAACCAATCAACAGCCCATAAAGGACATGCTTGCAAATATACAATAAATATTTGACATTGATCAACCTTTAATCTAGAAACAGGCTGTAACCAAATCTGTGATGATTTTGATCATGTAGTGTAGTTCATGAGTTCAATAAAATGTCGGACAGTTCAAAGTGGATGTTGTATTATTTTAGGTGCTGTTAAGACTTCATATATAGACATATTTTCTAGTTCAAACTTCAAATCTGCAAAAATAATTATAATCTATTACTGTTTTAAGAAGTCACAGGCCCAAATTTATTTTCAAATATTACTTTCAACCCAAAATGAATGTGCAAATTTGCAGAATAATTATTTAGGATTAAATTTAATCCCTAGTATTTATAATTCTTTTTGTATTATTTTGTAGGTGAGACAATTTAGCTCTTCAGCTGTCAGAAATGGACTTATTCAGGTATACTGTTAAAGAAATTGTCCATATTTATTGTGGTTTTGGGTAACTGTATTTAATGCCAAAATATATAAGTTATATCATGTCATTCTTGGAGGTCCAGACATATCGAAAATCCAAGACAACTTGTCGGACATTCGGTCAGACAATTTAAAAAAAACCAATACAAGAATACTTTTAATATTTTTATAAAATGTTATTTTTAATGTGGTCATAAGTAAATAAGGTATTGTTTGTTTTCCTTGCCAATAACTCTGAAAGAGATGCCGACTCAAATGTATTTTGGCAACACATTTTCCTTCGGTTTCCGGTTCGTCCGTATTGTATTTCTCAAATCATGAATCTTTCGTACCTAACCATGTCGGACCAGTAAGTTACGATTTTTTTTACAAATGATAATGTACCAAGAAATTAGGTTTTAAGAACATATTTAACATACCTGTTAACCTCAGAGATTGTGTATGTGGGAGATCTCCCACATTCCAACTATTTAATGTGGGAGATTTTGCGTGACGAACTTTTTCACACTAAAATTTTTAGATTAAAGCAAACAAAATTTACTGTACAACTTTTATTGTTGTTGCTGAGCAACATTACTTCAAATACAGGTCAATAGGACAATACAGCTTGTTTTGCTGATCTTAGAACAGAATCACTTGGTTCGTACTCATAACACAAGTTTTGATTTTGCTTTGCACATAATAAAGAACAAAGTGTGTCATTGTTCAACTCAGATCTCGTATCTGTCTGGATTTTTTTTAACATAGAAAAAATTATCTCTGGGTCTGCATTTTTAAGATTGGTTGATTTCCTTGTTGAAGCAACTGCTTTTTTTGTGTGAATCTCCATCAGCATGTCTTTTAATATTATATACACCACCATGGCTGACACTAAAATTTGTAGAACAAAGTTTGCAAAATGCCATATCATTCCCTAAAGACAGATCTTCAAAGTAGGCTGCACCCAATCGTATAATTTTGTCCAGTCCTCCAAGAATTTGTAATAATGTTTCTTCTTCTTTGAAGAAGGGGTGCTAGGTCCTGAATTCCAACGTCTCCTTGATTGTGACATAGTTGAACTGTATTTTTTTTTTTTAAAGTTTTTTTCGTATTTAAGCAAGTAATTGAACTATACTCGCCTTCAAATTTTCTTTTTCCACAATTTTGATTCGTGTAGTTATCCATTCGATATTGTAAACAACTTACATTGTCGGCGTTTCTAGTAAAAACCGAGAGAATTCCGAGTAACAATCGGCTGATTCACGCAAACGTTTTAATGACCCAGCTGATAAAAACAACAAAAATGGCGTCCAACTTTTCGATTTTAATCAAATTTATGGTCGCAGGAGATAATGTGGGAGAATTATTTCAAAGCGGGAGTTTTTAGTCTCCCGCGCGGGAGGCCGACCTCAAAAGCGGGAGTCTCCCGCGAAATGCGGGAGGGTTAACAGGTATGATTTAATGAAGAGTATGAACTTTATCAATCTAAAGAAACTTACGAATATATATATTTTCAAAATACAAATAGTGAAAATGATAATTGTTTTGGTTTATTTTAAAGACCGATCTAGTCAAATGCCGATCTTTGTTTGGGGCGAATTATATTTCTTTAAGAGAAGTTACTCGATTAGGATTATGCAATGGTCAAGTTTAGTTATTCACAGAAAACGCTTATTTAAAGAAATAAACATGCAGAAAGATCGACTTTTAAAGACACTGTTTGATGGACCGACAAAGAGAAAATTGTTTCATGACCGAAGTAGAGAACAAATTTTTACCGGACTTTCGGACCGACATGCCGAAAACATCGTCGGACAGGCTTGATTTTTACCTGTCAGGTCCGACGGTCCGGCATATTTCGATATGTCTGGAGGTCTGTTTCATTGGTGGAAGAAACCAATTTCAGTCATCTATTGTAATTTAGCAATGTTATTTCAATTTTGTTTTTACAATTTCAGCCATTTATTGTAAAAATTTGGCTATGTTATTTCAATGTTGTTTTTACAATTTCAGCCACCTATTGCAATTTAGCAATGTTATTTTAATGTTGTTTTTACAATTTCAGCCACTTATTGTAAAAATTTGGCTATGTTATTTCAATGTTGTTTTTTACAATTTCAGCCACCTATTCAAGTTTTTGGGATAGAAGGAAGATATGCCACAGCATTTTATTCTGCTGCTGTGAAAGAAAAAAAATTAGATGCTGTTGAAGCAGAATTAGTGTCACTAAAGGTATGTCTATATTTATTGTATTGTCATTAATCCACAGCTGATCATGCTCTGATACACTCCACTCATCACAAATGAGCCAATTCATATGAAAACTGTCATTGTGGGTTTGTTCTGTAACTGATTTGTATTTTGTAGTTTAACCACATCTGATGTGTTGTGGTTAGCATGCTCGCCTTGAGTGTGGTAGATCATGGGTTCGAACCCTGATCGGGTCAAATCAAAGACTAAAATTTGTTGCTTCTCCGCTAAGCACACAGCAGTAAGGAGAAAGAGTACAGGGTTTCAGATTGCCATCGGTCATCGGCCATTGACCGAAAATAAATAAAAATGACCGAATATTTTTTGGTCAAGCTGACATTATGACCGATTATTTTTGCTGACTTGTGACAAATTGACCGATGGAATTATAATGCAATCAGACCAGCAGCGATGTTTTTAGTCTGGATAGTGTTTACTGCGGCAGCTAAAGTTATTACTTCCCGTAGTAAATGTATTTTGTCTGTTTTTAGTCCGGTTATTCCCAATACTATAAATAAAATTTCCTGCTGTTTTCAACAATTACGTCCAATTTCATTAGTTACAGTACAAAGCACAAGGCCAATCGTAGCATGTGTTACAAACATATGTTGACTGGTTCCCTAAATAAATTTAACGCATGTTAGAAAGTCAAAGGGAACAAGTTGTATTTGAAAATATTATTTATAACACGAGACTACATGACCCCTCGATGACACGAATGCTATTCTCTTATCCGATCATCCGGGCATTTAATATCAAACAATTTTAGCAATCAATTTTAATTATTTCATTCTAATAATTCGCCTATTTTATAAACTATTGTAATGAAAATATCATTTATTAGCAAAGCGTATGAATGGATTAGAGACTATATTATGTAACATGCCCTTGTCAGTGTGAATATAAACAAAATGGCAGATGTAAACAACACAGCATGCGATATAAAAAAAATACGGTTGAAAACATATAAATTGACACTACATTGTAGGAATAATGACATTATTTTCTTTAAAAAGGATAAACACAACAAGCAAGCTTGTTATACATTTAAATTTCACTCCGAGATCAAAATATGACTAAAATCACGATGTCAACAAACAACATGCATATACTGTAAATTCAGAAATTAATGCGTGCATTTATTATTGCGATTCCTCAACCGCCGACAAAAATGTGAGGTTTAATTATTGCGACGTGCCAAGATAAAGAAGAAAAAAAATCGATGTAAATTTTTATCTAAACGTTCGTTTTCGTATTTGTATGTCGTTTATCTCCTTGTAAGCCACTGTCATGTTTACCTTTTATTAAAGTGAATACACATTTTCCTTTGTACACAAATTTTTCACGTGATTGAGAATCTAGAAAGCTTTCCAAATGTTGTAAATGTATTATCGATCAAAGCGTGCTTGTGGGGATATAGAAACGTTTGTAACAGGTGAACTTTAGTCATGTGCCGAGTCGACAGTAATTGAACATCCGAAGGCTTGGCTTGGGTGATATAAAGGTTAATGAAATTTCAAAAAAGATCAATTGAAGTGTACAAAATAAATAAGTAAACAAAACCGGCAGTTTAAAAGAATTATGGCTTGTATGAATCTTTTATCGGCACAAGCTCAGTTTTACAAACAAATTTTAGTCGGCTTTTTTTCAAAGTGCTATTTTAAAATAAAATATTGCTCAATTAACAATACGGTAATTAGAAATTAAAAAAATGCCATAAATAGATGAATTTTTGGGGGAGCAATCATTAACGTTTCAACATGTCTATGTGGAAGTTTGTCACTAAGAAACGCGCTCCAGATGATATTGTCTTACGTCTACCAGACCCTGCTAAAGCTACAAGCAAAGAAGCTGCTGATAAAATGAAAGCTGTTAATACCGAGATCGTCAACGCCCTTGCCACTGACAAAACAACCATGACCACCAAATGTGGGGTTAAAAGAAAAGCCGCCAATAACCATTACACACCTGAGGTCCGTGCCATATTTTTATACCAGCTTTGTGAAATCGATAATCACTGACTTGTTATCTTTTTAATTTTTAATTCATGTAAATGTTTGTAAACTTTAGTGCTATGCTGTCAATGTAATAAAAATATTTTAAACATAACTGTTTCATTACATGATACCATACGACAAGCAATGTAAGGTAGTTGAAAATATTGTAGTTTCTCATCTGCATCTAGCCTCTTTAAAAATAAAATAAAATAAAAATCGGGCATTTATCAACACAGTTTTTATATAATTAGATCGATGAGAAACTAAAATATTTTTGATCTACCCTTACGACGAAAAAACATCGAATGAAACTGACAAGGCATTATTTTGAAAAACAGTGAAACACGGATGTTTAAATACACACTTTATTTTGTCCCTAGACATATTTACACAGGAAATTGTAATCAAAACAATCAATAAACATGTACACGCTTCGCCGCTTTCTAGGTGTCAGTAATCTATAGCATGCACCTGTCGATCTTACCTGTGTAAGAAAAGGGAGATAAATCAAACAGAAACTGGTCAACAGAATGAACATTAAAAATGCGAAGTTTTATTAATGCGATCGCCGACCAGTCGCATTTTTAGCATTAATAAAAACATCGCATTAATTTCTGAATTTACAGTAACTAACAAAACATGTGACGCTATAAAAAAATAAATAAATACCGCTAATAAGATAGAAATTCAAGAACAACTTTTTTGAATATTTTATTGAATAAAAAATACAACAATGGAGTATGTGAACTCTTCCAATCTGGACATGTAAACTTCCAAAGCTGCACTTCCTGTCCAAAATGTAGAATAATATTCCATTATTACGAAGTTTGCCAACTTTTTACCTGAATTTTTCCATTCAAATACCCGGTATATACGCTTATCCAATATGCAAATAAACAGAGGCTTTTCCTTTAAAACACAATAAATGGTTTGGTGTTTTGCAAGAATATTCGATTATCAACAATATTCTACATGTAATTATACAATACAGTCAAATCCGCTTATTTGCATAGAGCAAATGTCAGAGGAAAATATCCGATAATCCCTGATATTAGCATAAATACATGTAAGAAGATACCATAGGAATGAAATAATGACTTAATTTTATTTTTTAAGCATATGATTATAGAATGAAATCACGTGAATCATTGAATATCATTTTCTGGTGGAAATAAAACAAAATTGGCATGTCGAGATGACGAGAATTATACCTTGTACACGCTCAAGACTACGTGCAAAAGCGTGACATAATATGTACATTTTTTGTACATCAATCATTTCAAATAAATAAATATGAACAAACATTTTTATAAACTTCTTTATTGAATAAAAATACAATAGTGAATAATGAATTTGCTTTCAATATTTAGCCACCATGAGCCTCTAAATTTCCACTTCCTGTCAAAATATAGAAAAATATTCGATTATTATGATTCTTGCCAACTTTTTACCTGGATTTCCTCAACCATATACCCGATATATTCACCTATCCGATATGCAAATAAAGATGTTTTTTTTTAATAAATAACACAAGAAATGGTTTGGTGTTTTGCAAGCATATCCATTTATCCCTAATATTCTATTATACGATATTCGAATACGTGGAGTCTACTGTATTCGAATAGGTGGAGTTGAGTGTAACAGGTTAGAACTATAAATAAATCTTTATTTGCAAAATTACGCCCATAGGGGCCAAGCAAATACAAACTAAACAATACAATACAAATCACAAATATACAAATAAAATGACAAAGCCTTGGCCAACGTGGACTTTACCCGTGCAAATCTATACCTTGCTTCAAAAAGTTTCCCACAGCTGACAAAAGTTCAAAATTAGGATTTAAAATTTGTTTCAATTTTTGGAGTGGTTGATCTTGTATAAAATGTGGATTTAATTGATTTATTAATAAAAACAATTGATCTCTTGGCAATTTATTTTTATTACAATTTAACAAGAAGTGATATTCATCATCAATTTCATTAGAGTTACAAAATTTACACAATCTTTTATCTCTGGGCATATTTTGATATCTTCCGGTTTCTATTTCTAGTTTATGGTCACTAACATGAAATTTAGTAAACAATTGACGAGTTTTAAAATTTGATATCTCTAATAAGTATTGCTCTAGTTTAATTTCCGACTTTAATTTACCATATATATGAAGTTTAGAATTATCAGAAAAGGATGCGAGTTTATTTAATGTCTTCTGATGGTAAAAATCATATACTATTTTCTTAAATTTTTTCTTAATAGAATATTTAATATTATTAAAAGGTTCATGTAAATTTTCAAATTCTTCAATATCAAGACCAAATTCCTCAAATAGACTTGTAGCAAACGTGTACCATGAATAAACCCCCTCTGTATGTAGGGATTTATTATCAGTACAGGCTTCTTGTACAAGTGGATTTACAGAATCCGAATTTACTCTACAAAAATATAGCATAGCTTGAGATTTTATAAATGTTGATAATGAAAATCTTCCAAGTTAGAACAATCATACACTGAAGTTGAATTTAACAAACGTAACAAACTTAACCAACCAGTGTGTTGTACAAAAAATCTTTTGATCATCAGTGCTCTGTATTTCCCCATTTCATTTTGTGTTGTGAATTCCTGGTTTGTACACTCGGTACCGTAATTACTGGTGCATAATGCACAGGATTTTGCCCTGATTCTTTATTTTGTAGGAGGGATGCGCATTATAAACAAGAACAATGTGTTTCACTCTTTCTCAGACCGGGAAATCACATGTCCACCATGTTTTTTTGTTTACTATTGTCAACATGCAAAGTTAAATATTTCTTAAATTGTTTGGACACTATTCCACAAAATAATTAAGTGCATCTACTATGTTTTAATTATTGAAGAATTAAAACTGTCTAGTGCAGTTTTGTTTTGTACTTGTAAATAAAATATTTACCTTTGATAGATACGAAAATAAACTGGGCTAAATATAAACGTCTAGCCATGTGTAAAATAATCAATAATCACAATACTATTTCAATGTACGTGTGCAGATCAAAGATGTCGTGTGCAGATCAAAGATGTGGTGTCATAATTACTTAGTGTATAATTAGACTGCCAGACTATGTTTACACAAGATTATAGTGATTGAAATAAAAAGAAAGGAAACAATAAAATGTATTTGTCAATTTTTATGTCAAGTCTAATTAGCTTGATTGCTCCCAGGTGAAGTTAAATCTGATTAACAAAAAATTACAACAATCTGTTATGATTGCATGGCTTGGATGCCATTTCATCACTAAATAAAAGGCATTGTTTGTAGTTCAATCACGATCATTAATTATTTGGTCAATTTTAAAAATAAAAACAATAACGGATTGTCGGCGATCTTTGATGTATGTAACAACCGTATTTTCTACAACTCCTCACAAGCTTAGCAATGTTCAACAGTGTCATAATAAGTGACAATTGTTTGCCTTTCTTTATTCTATATCATTATTTTCTGTCATCTTCAACTATCAACTGCATTAATATACGTTCAGATCCGGAATTTAAAGTTATATTTACCGATGTTGTACTAGATTTAGAATCCATTACACAACATCCGGATAACAAAAACATCATATGAAAACGCCAATAAAACCCAAAACATTTCATATTTTGCAACTTTATTGAAGATGAGAAGAGATAAATGGTTCTTAAATTCTACCAGCAAATGAAACTTGCTCAAAGGACTGAAAAATATATACGATTGATATTTAATGCTTACATTTCTGACAGCGATTTTTTTTTTAAGTCCATGCGCATTATAGACACGTACTAGTTTTTTTCTGGAGATTTTCAAGGCCAATAGGGGGTGCGCATTATGCAACCCTAATTACGGTATACAAATTAATTTATTTGAAATTTACAACTTTTTTGTTTGACCTGGTGAACAAACTTGGTTTTTTTTTTAAAAAGATTTGAACACTGGCAGAGACCCTCAGAATGCAGGATTTGGGGTCTAATTTTTCAAAATTTTCTTGGGTTAGCTATAGGATCTTTGTGATCTCCATTTTGTCTGTCTGATAACACAAAATTACTTAGGACAAATTGTCTGATAGAAATTGTCTTATATTGGACAGTTGTCCTGTGCTTGTAAAATTGTAGCAGAAACTCTGAGAGTAATAACTGGTTGGCTCAGAATCAAGATAAAATTAACGTGTCCAAGTGGGGTGACATGTCTATCAGCTGACTGTTGTTTCAGTGAGCTAGTGTGGGTAAAATCCATTTAAGTGTGTTGGTCACAATCACTAACTTACTATATTGTAGTTCCCATGCATGTTATGGCACACAAATGTTCCTATTACTCTGATTTATACAGGTTCTTAAAGACACCATGGCATAGCTTTCATCGTTGACAATTCAATTGATTACAACATTTTCTTTCATCGTTGACAATTCAATTAATTACAACATTTTCTTTCATCGTTGACAATTCAATTGATTACAACATTTTCTTTCATCGTTGACAATTCAATTGATTACAACACTTTCCTTTCTTGTTATCATTTTAATTTGCAAGGAAATCTTTTTATTTTTAAAAGTTGTTATTTGATTGGCTGTATAACAAAAGGTAAAACCTGACGTCAGAACTTAATATAGATATTTACATTATTGTTTTTAAAAGTTATGATTTGATTGGCTGTAAAACATGACGTCGGAACTTAATGTAGATATTTACACTATTGTTTTTAAAGTTGTGATTTGATTGGCTGTAAAACATGACGTCAGAACTTAATGTAGATACAGGGCGGACGCTAAGACGCATTTTGCGTGTACTTTTCCGATTTTGCCTCTAAAAAATATGTAGTGGAAGCAAAATATTGCGTGTATGTTATTTTCAGTAGATTGAATGAAGCAGAAAGATTGAGAATTGACAAAAAACATGTTCCCTTTCATTTATTAGCAAACGATACTGATACCGTATCTCGATCGTGACCGAAACCCAGTTCAAACATCAAAGCCTCTCGGGAGTTTTTATTAGCGATTGCAGCGGTGCTCCGTAATTGGAGGAAAATAGTTTAACACACACAAGAAACTTGACGAATACGACAACATCCGGTAAATGTGTGTCCAGTGCTCGAAATTAACGCTAGCAAGCAGGCAAATTGCTAGTTAAAATTTCAATTTGCCTTAATTTTGCTAGTGAATAAAGTTAGAACTAGCAGAATTTTGCTAGTTGCAAAAAATTATGTGTTCAGAATCGTATCTGAACTATGACAAACGTGTAAATTTGTTTTCTCGCAAGATCGGTAAAGATCGCATTGACTTCATAAAAAAGGACGGTATAGTTACATTGTACGCATTTGTCCGAGAAATACGAATATTTACGTCTCTGTCCGAGAAATACGAACAACCATACTGGTTCCCGATTTTTAAAATAACATCTGGTTGTAATTTTTACAGTTCAAGTTACCAGTCGAAATGTCAAAAAGAAGAAAAGTTTCTGATCACGATATCGATCGCGACGTTACAAAAATTACGAAATTCTTTCGCCAAATTTCAGGTAGATTTATAATTGTGATTATAGTATTTACAGTGACTAAGAGGAAATAATCGTGAAAATCGTTGTGTGACAGCTGTTACACTATCGTATGAAGGCAGCCTGTCTGCTTGCAAGAAATTCTTGAAGAATCATTTTTAGAATGGCAAGATTACGATTTTTGTTTATCCAACTTTGGCCTAGGTAGAGTAGGCAGGGTCTGGAATTACTTTTTCATTTATACTACCAAAGATTTCATATTCTTATGAAACAACTATACCTCATCTGTCTAAATTAAAAAAAAAATGAAGTCCTGAAATAACCTTTATATGTTCAGACCCCAATGTGAAATCATTAAATCAATTATCGTGTTTTTAACAGAAGTGATCTCATTATTTTATTCAAATAGTTATTATTGCTCTGTTTCCATCTTGATTAACTCTTAACTCATCATACAATTTTCACACAAAAAAAGCAAAAAAAAAATAAAAAAAATAACAGACAGGCATATTTCCTTTACTGGCTGTACAATAATTATTCTGTCACATTACATGATGAAAGATAAAACAGTCATTAGTTATATCTTGGTAATAATTATATAATTATTTGAGATGAAAAAAGTTCAGTACATGCACAGTGATGCAGCATGCCTTGAGCTTTTTTTCATTTGAGGTTACATGTACTCCCAACTCCATCAATTTGGGGGTACATGGAATTTTTTTTAGGGTACAGTGTGTGGCTCTTTATATTACTGTCCAATAAAAGCCAGAATGTCCAGGAGCGACTTACTTAATGGTCAAGGACGCCTTTCACAATGCGATATAGTCAGAGAAAGTGAATTGCTTAAATTAATAAAACACATAAAACCTTACAGTCTTATTGTTACATACATGTATTTCAATGAAAATAACACACATTTTTTGTTAAATTTGGTTGTTAGTCAGGTCAGTCTGTTTGCTAGTAGATTTTTATTTAACTGTAACTAGCAAAGTTTTGCTTGTAGTGAAAAAAGTTAATTTCTAGCCCTGGTGTCACAACCCGAAATGATTTTGAACTATTTCAAAAGTAAAAATAGGCCTACTGACAACATATGTGTATCTCAATCTGTTCTATCAACATCTTTCTTCTGTAAATTTACTTAAGCAAACTTTAATTAGAGTTTATCATTATTATATTTTTGAAATGCTCACAGGAAAAAAAAATGCTTCAAAGATTTACAAAATTCACACAATTTGCTTTTAACAATTTTGGTAACGAGCAATAATTTGCTTGTGGACATAAAGTTCATTTCTGTGCCTGAGATATTTACACTATTGTTTTTAAAAGTTATGATTTGATTGGCTGTAAAACATGACATCAGAACTTAATGTAGATATTTACACTATTGTTTTTAAAGTTGTGATTTGATTGATTGTAAGTCATCATATTAGAACTTAATGTAGATATTTTTTTATTTTTTTCTAGAATCTTATAAATAAAGATAAACCTTTTGCCGAATTTCTCCTGAATCCAACACTTAGCCGAACAGACAAACAAGGTAACTACATACAAAGTACTGTCAAACCTGTATTAGGAGGTCACCTTTGGGACAGAGAAAAAGTGGCCTTATTCAACAGGTGACTTCTTAAAAGAGGTTCAATTCATATGACAATTTCTGTAACAGCACATGAAAATGGTGACCTTCTAATACAGGTGACTGTTTAACACAGGTGATTGCATGGGCAGATTTGACTGTATATACAATATGCTGATTTTAAATTCATCCTATCTTGTTGTACTTTAACACATGTACCTCTAAATTTCCTATATAGTCCAATTGACTTGGTCTTATAAATATCATAATGAGATGCCTGTTGGGTTTTGTCTGTGTTTCTATTGTTACTTTGTAGTGGTTGTCAGCTGGCATAATTATGACAGTATTTGTAATATTTATTGACCCATATTTGATAGTCTTTTTGATAGATCCACATCTGTTAATGAACTAGCTACAGAGGCAAATTTAAGTTTTTATTACAGTATTTAAGCCACTATTCTTATCATGCCAGAAATAAAATGCTTTCAGATAGTAAAATACGACTTAATTGTGCCCCTCAAGAGAGGCCATCCATCTTATAAGGTAACTTTTGCATTGCAGAAAAGGGGGGACAACTGTAGTTATGAGTACTGTATCTCAGCAGGCAGAAGATTGGGGACAACTGTAGTTATGAGTACTGTATCTCAGCAGGCAGAAGAGGGGGGGAACAACTGTAGTTATGAGTACTGTATCTCGGCAGGCAGAAGAGGGCAGACAACTGTAGTTATGAGTACTGTATCGCGGCAAACGAGGGGTCTTTATAGTCATTATTGAAGCCCTCAAAATGACTGGGAGATGATGAACAACGTCAAAAGTTTTTTTTAATTTTATTTGACTTTTAGGTGGATTTTTTTCATATATTTACATTCATCCATTTGCTTACCTGGCTAAATGTTTAAAAAAAAATCATTTCTGAATTTAAAGTATATTTTGGTAGTCATCTTCAAGTTTTTATTCATAATTTTGAAAAAATATAGGACAGGCAAGCCACGATTCACAAATGAATGTGTCATTTATTGTTGACTGCCGAAGACATCTTGAAACATTGTGATCTTACTAACACAAATCATAAGGACTATCCCAGAATAAAGTGTATTGGTTTGATGTGAGGGGTTGTGGGGGAGGGGGGGATTGAAGGCACTTTATTATACCCACCTTGCATGAAATTTAAATATTCTGACTATATAAAGCTCTTGAACCTTAATAAATTGAACTGATTTTGACATGAATTTAGATACCGACACCTTATGTCTTATTTTAAATAATTACCACTAGCGATTTCTTTTTCACAAATATTTGACCTCACAGGAAATTGATAACTTCAGACTCATATACAGTGATAAATAAGAAAGAAAAAAGAAATTTACTCCCAACTGGATGATTTCATATGAATAAAAAAATTACAGGGGATGTAGAGTTTGTATATGGACAGATGGAATTGTAATATTTAAATGTCTCTTTTTACTTTGATATTTATAGGTTTGGTTTGGTTTATGGTGTTTAACGCCACTTTCATCAATATTTCAGTTATATCGTGGCGGTCAGTTTTATTGGTAGGGGAAACCGGAGAAAACCACTGACCTGTCGCTAGTCACTGACAAACTTTATCACATAAATATTGTATTGAGTACACCTTGCTATGAACGGAGTTAGAACTCACAACTTCAGTGGTGATATATGTTGATTACATAGATAGTTGTAAATCCAACCACCATACGATCACGACCACGACGTCCCATATATTTGAAGAAGGAATGGAAAACAAAGGCTTCTTATTTGATACTTATTAAAACATGTAGTTATTTACCAACATCTTTTTATTTTAGATGCCGTGGCTGCTGTTGCTAAGAAACAGAAATGCTCACCACTAACAACAAATTTATTTGGTAAGAAAAAACCCTGATGTATAAATGTTTGTCTATATAAAGGACTTCTTCATTGTTCATATTTATTGGATCATATTCTAGTCACATGATCATTTATACAGTTAATAATAACCTACAATTTAACCAATAATGATTATTGGATTAGAATCGTATCAGTTTATTGGTATTTAATTGTCGCTTTTCATCCTAGACTTTAAAAAAAACAACTTTTGTGATGTTCTCAATTCATGATTGTACCAATTATGCTTTTAAATTATGAATAATTAACTAATTAATCATTACAAAGTGCATGAGTATCATATAATATTTCAAATTCATACATTTTAGAAAGATTGTTTATTTAAAATATTACATTTTCATTTAATATATGAATTTTGACAAAAGTTTAATTTTTTTTTTTTTTCAAATTTATAAATTTCACTTTTGAGACCTTTTACAAAAGTTTAATTATATTTTTCCTCAAGTTGTTAAATTTTAACAGACTTATTCTTATATTTTTAGATTGTTTTTTAGTTTAGTTTAGTTTTTTATATAATAAATTTCACTTTTCAGACCTGCATTACTATGTGAAATATTACATGTTATATTTAATTAAAATGAAGTAAAATATATTTAGCTAAAGAAGAAAAATTGAAATGGTAAATTTAATGAGAAATGAAATAATGTATATTTTTTTGTAATTAAAAAAAAAAACCATATACATGTATATATGAAGAAAAATTGAAATGAAGAAAATGACAAATTTATAAATAGTATCCATCTCCACAGTATCACCTGTGGTTCCAATATACAACAGGAAATGACTAATTACCTATATGTACAGGT
Organism: Gigantidas platifrons; assembly: GCA_002080005.1. Taxonomy (NCBI): domain Eukaryota; kingdom Metazoa; phylum Mollusca; class Bivalvia; order Mytilida; family Modiolidae; genus Gigantidas; species Gigantidas platifrons. The sequence goes on along the minus strand of MJUT01047965.1, from coordinate 113,604 downwards.
AAAACCATCACTCACAGGTGACTTACCTTTGTATTTCATAGGTTATAAGTATAATATTTTCAGATGAATGTTTTCATTGAGAATAAGATTGGAAAATTATGCACAGAATAAAAAAAGGTTAGGGTTTATATGTATAAATTAATTACATTAAAAAAAATAAATCATTTGAAACAAATTTCATGTAATTATTTTTTTAAATCTGTTAAGAATTTTAAGTAATATTCAGAATCTGTTCAGAATTTTGAGCAATGTTCAGAATCTGTTCAGAATTTTTAGCAATGTTCAGAATTTTCAGTAATGTTCAGAATCTGTTCAGAATTTTCAGCAATGTTCAGAATCTGTTCAGACTGTTCAGAATTTTTAACAATGTTCAGAATCTCTTCAGAATTTTCAGTAATGTTCAGAATTTTCAGCAATTTTCAGAATTTTCAGAATTTTCAGAATCTGTTCAGAATTTTCAGTAATGTTCAGAATCTGTTCAGAATTTTTAGTAATTTTCAGGATTTTCAGACACTTTTCAGAATTTCTAGCACAAAAATTGATCTGTTCAGAATCTCTTGACTTTGTAGTGAGGGATATTGGCAACAATCGCTGCATCAGCTGGCAAAACAGAAATATTTCCAAAGTCGGGACTGTGTTTGTTTATTTATTATCTAACTTCTGGTTTGATAATAATCTTCTAATAGTCGTTATATGAAGGATTTTTACCCAAAGAACACGGTCGTTAGTCACGTCAGACAGTGGGTCGTTATATAAAGGTCGAATGCAAGGGAAAACGCTGGGGAGGAATACATAAGGTCGGCTAACAAAGGAAGTTGTTATACAGAGGGGGACGCTAAAACAAGTTTGACTGTATTCACAAGAATGGGTTGAACGAACACACGGTATTGATTCTAATGCTTGTATATTTTTTTTTGCATTAAGCTACATTAGCTGAGAATGGTAGGCTCAACAAATTAGATGGTGTACTGGATGCTTTCCAGAAAATCATGAGTGCCCACAGAGGAGAAGTGACATGTAGTGTTACTACAGCTAAGGTAAGAACACAGGAGAAGTGACATGTAGTGTTACTACTGCTAAGGTAAGAACACAGGAGAAGTGACATGTAGTGTTACTACTGCTAAGGTAAGAACACAGGAGAAGTGACATGTAGTGTTACTACAGCTAAGGTAAGAACACAGAGAAGTGACATGTAGTGTTACTACTGCTAAGGTAAGAACACAG
>MJUT01047965.1:71751-110395 GCA_002080005.1 Gigantidas platifrons | reverse complement strand
GAGAAGTGACATGTAGTGTTACTACTGCTAAGGTAAGAACACAGAGGAGAAGTGATATGTAGTGTTACTACTGCTAAGGTAAGAACACAGAGGAGAAATGACATGTAGTGTTACCACTGCTAAAGTAAGAACACAGAGAAGTGACATGCAGTGTTACTACTGCTAAGGTAAGAACACAAAGGAGAAGTGACATGTAGTGTTACTACTGCTAAGGTAAGAACACAGGAGAAGTGACATGTAGTGTTACTACTGCTAAGGTCAGAACACAAAGGAGAAATGACATGTAGTGTCACCACCGCTAAGGTAAGAACACAGAGGAGAAGTGACATGTAGTGTTACTACTGCTAAGGTAAGAACACAGGAGAAGTGACATGCAGTGTTACTACTGCTAAGGTAAGAACACAGAGGAGAAGTGGCATGTAGTGTTACTACTGCTAAGGTAAGAACACAGAGGAGATGTGACATGTAGTGTTACCACTGCTAAGGTAAGAACACAGAGAAGTGACATGTAGTGTTACTACTGCTAAGGTAAGAACACAGAGGAGAAGTGACATGTAGTGTTGCTACTGCTAAGGTAAGAACACAGGAGAAGTGACATGTAGTGTTACCACTGCTAAGGTAAGAACACAGAGGAGAAGTGAAATGTAGTGTCACCACTGCTAAGGTAAGAACACAGGAGAAGTGACATGTAGAGTTACCACTGCTAAGGTAAGAACACAAAGGAGAAGTGACATGTAGTGTTACTACTGCTAATGTAAGAACACAGGAGAAGTGACATGTAGTGTTACCACTGCTCAGGTAAGAACACAGAGAAGTGATATGTAGTGTCACCATTGCTAAGGTAAGAACATAGAGGAGAAGTGACATGTAGTGTCACCACTGCTAAGGTAAGAACAGAGGAGAAGTGACATGTAGTGTTACTACTGCTAAGGTAAGAACACAGAAGTCACATGCAGTGTTACTACTGCTAAGGTAAGAACACAGAGGACAAGTGACATGTAGTGTTACTACTGCTAATGTAAGAACACAGAGGAGAAGTGACATGTAGTGTTACTTCTGCTAAGGTAAGAACACAGAGAAGTGACATGTTGTGTGACCACTGCTAAGGTAAGAACACAGAGGAGAAGTGACATGTAGTTTTACTACTGCTAAGGTAAGAACACAGAGGAGAAGTGACATGTAGTGTTACCACTGTTAAGGTAAGAACACAGAGAGAAGTGACATGTAGTGTTACTACTGCTAAGGTAAGAACACAGGAGAAGTGACATGTAGTGTTACCACTGCTAAGGTAAGAACACAGAGGTGAAGTGACATGTAGTATCACCACTGCTAAGGTAAGAACACAAAGGAGAAGTGACATGTAGTGTTACCACTGCTAAGGTAAGAACACAGAGGAGAAGTGACATGTAGTGTTACTACTGCTAAGGTAAGAACAAAGGAGAAGTGACATGTAGTGTTACCACTGCTAAGGTAAGAACACAGAGGAGAAGTGGCATGTAGTGTTACCACTGCTAAGGTAAGAACACAGAGGAGAAGTGACATGTAGTGTTACTACTGCTAAGGTAAGAACACAGGAGAAGTGACATGTAGTGTCACCACTGCTAAGGTAAGAACACAAAGGAGAAGTGACATGTAGTGTCACCACTGCTAAGGTAAGAACACAAATGAGAAGTGATATGTAGTGTTACCACTGCTAAGGTAAGAACACAAAGGAGAAGTGACATGCAGTGTTACTACTGCTAAGGTAAGAACACAGGAGAAGTGACATGTAGTGTTACTACTGCTAAGGTCAGAACACAAAGGAGAAATGACATGTAGTGTCACCACTGCTAAGGTAAGAACACAGAGGAGAAGTGACATGTAGTGTTACTACTGCTAAGGTAAGAACACAGGAGAAGTGACATGCAGTGTTACTACTGCTAAGGTAAGAACACAAAGGAGAAGTGACATTTAGTGTTACCACTGCTAAGGTAACAACACAGAGGAGAAGTGACATGTAGTGTTACTACTGCTAAGGTAAGAACACAGGAGAAGTGACATGCAGTATTACTACTGCTAAGGTAAGAACACAGAGGAGAAGTGGCATATAGTGTCACCACTGCTAAGGTAAGAACACAGAGGAGAAGTGACACGTAGTGTTACTACTGCTAAGGTAAGAACACAGATGAGAAGTGACATGTTGTGTTACTACTGCTAAGGTAAGAATACAGAGGAGAAGTGACATGTAGGGTTACTACTGCTAAGGTAAGAACACAGGAGAAGTGACATGTAGTGTTATCACTGCCAAGGTAAGAACACAGAGAAGTGACATGTAGTGTTACTACTGCTAAGGTAAAAACACAGAGGAGAAGTGACATGTAGTGTCACCACTGCTAAGGTAAGAACACAGAGGACAAGTTACATGTAGTGTCACCACTACTAAGGTAAGAACACAGAGGAGAAGTGACATGTAGTGTCACCACTGCTAATGTAAGAACACAAAGGAGAAGTGACATGTACTGTTACCACTGCTAAGGTAAGTACACAGAGGAGAAGTGACATGCAGTGTTACCACTGCTAAGGTAAGAACACAGAGAAGTGACATGTAGTGTCACTACTGCTAAGGTAAGAACTAGTCCAGTTAATTATACCCCCACTCGTAGAGAGGGGGCTATATTGCAATCACCTTGTCCGTCCGTCCGTCCGTTCACACTTTCGTAACAGATATCTCAGCTTCTACTAGAAGAAATGATTTTATATTTGATATATGGCTTTGGCATGGTGACGTCTACCATGTATCCCCTTTCCAGGTTTACCGCACATCTACTTCCTGTTTACAGTGCGACTTAGAATTTTTCATGTTTGCCGTAATGAAAACTTTCGTAACAGTTATCTCAGCTTCTACTGGAAGAAATGATTTTATTTTTGATATATGGCTTTGGCAGAAGAGGAGAAGTGACGTGTACCGTGTCTCCCCTTTCCAGGTTTTCCGCACATCTACTTCCTGTTTACCATGCGACTTACAAATGAACGAGTGGGGGTATTCTTAGCACGACGTAACGTGCAACATCTTGTTGTTTAAGGATTGAGTGCTTGTTGTTTGCCCACAGAGGAGAAGTGACATGTAGTGTCACTACTGCTAAGGTAAGAACACAAAGGAGAAGTGACATGTAGTGTTACTACTGCTAAGGTAAGAACACAGAGGAGAAGTGACATGTAGTGTTACTACTTCTAAGGTAAGAACACAGAGGAGAAGTGATATGTAGTGTCACCACTGCTAAGGTAAGAACACAGAGAAGTGGCATGTAGTGTCACCACTGCTAAGGTAAGAGTACAGATGAGAAGTGACATGTAGTGTCACCACTGCTAAGGTAAGAACACAGAGGAGAAGTGACATGTAGTGTTACTACTGCTAAGGTAAGAACACAGAGGAGAAGTGACATGTAGTGTCACCATTGCTAAGGTAAGAACACAGAGGAGAAGTGACATGTAGTGTCACCACTGCTAAGGTAAGTGCACAGAAGAGAAGTGACATGTAGTGTCACCACTGCTAAGGTAAGAACACAGAGGAGAAGTGACATGTAGGGTTACTACTGCTAAGGTAAGAACACAGAGGAGAAGTGACATGTAGTGTCACCACTGCTAAGGTAGGAACACAGAGGAGAAGTGACATGTAGTGTCACCGCTGCTAAAGTAAGAACACAGAGGAGAAGTGACATGTAGTGTTACTACTGCTAAGGTAAGAACACAGAGGAGAAGTGACATGTAGTGTTACTACTGCTAATGTAAGAACACAGAGGAGAAGTGAGATGTAGTGTCACTACTGCTAAGGTAAGAACTAGTCCAGGTAATTCTATGAAGACGCAAAATCCGATCAGCCTGATCGGGAGACTCGCGCATTGAAATGTCATTATTTATAGTACAGTGGACTGGGAGTTAATGATAAACAACAGCTGATAATGGTATACATAAGCACAATGACATGCCTGAGGACTCTTACGTGAATATATAAACACAACATCAAACACATAAAATTAGATTTCTAAATTTTCATACTTAAAAAGTTACATCTTTATGGATTGAGTGATTGTTGTTACACCAAGTTAGCAATTCTTCATCTATATCATGGCAACAAGTTTTATTTGATAAGATGACCATGATGTCGGCTTTGTACTTGACCAACACGTTTAGTTGTATCTTTATAGTACTGCTAGCTCAATGAAACAACAGTCCGTCGGTAGACATGTCACTCGTATACAGTGATTCCAAGCTAACCAGTCTTTGCTCTTTTTAATACTGTGTGCTTTGTGGAGAAGCAGCACATACCAATTTGATAGTCTTTGGTCTTAAAGGCTAAGTTCACATCTTGTACAGACAGAGCTCTAATGAAAGTATGTAGCATTAATTCACATTCATTTTTTAGGCATTGGATGCATCAAGTGAAAAAGAATTAAGAGCAGCCCTTGAAGGTTTCCTGAAAAAAGGAGAAAAGCTATTTTTGGAACTTAAGGTATGATGTTTTTGTATAATAGCAAAGCAATTTCGGTTCTATTATAGTATGGACTTGTTGTTTACTGTTTGAAGACACAAATGTTTTTTCACAATAACTTGTTCTACATGTATATGACCAATCCTTGTGAAATTATTTAAGAAAAAAAGATCCTTTTCTCAAAATAAAGGTTCAGATCAAATTTTGGAAATTCTTGCCTATCAGTTTCCATACAAGAGGCCCAACAATGTTAAACTTGCTGTAGTGATATCAAGCTGCCAACAGGTGGTAACAGGAAACACTTTATTCTAGAGTGGTAAAATGTCTCTGTCGAAGCCTATTATCAATTTTCATTCTTTTTTTGTTCTTTTATCATTTAAAACTATGTTTTTTCAATACATGGATTATGTTTTTCCAAACAAGAAATTTTAAAATGGTAGATGAAAAAAAGAGATATATTTCAATACCAATTTAGTGTGTACAATTTAGTAAAAAATATAGCTACAAAAAGCCAATCACTGATCAAATTCAACCAAATTTGGTGTGATTTTGATATGCTTTTTACTGATAATTAAACTAGTTTAATAACAATTCTAATTTAGTTGTTTAATATTCCTGGTTTATAATTGGACAATGCTGTAATTTTCAGGTTATCGATTCCACAGTTGAAATATCATGAGATATTTTTAGAATTTTAGCTGATTACCGCTTACGTCATCTTAACGATGATGTGGAAATACACATGATTACTGTAAATTAACACTTATTTATATTTTTATCTCCTCTTTTTTTAGTTCACCTGGACCAAAGGTCCATGTGAACTATTGGCGTCCGTCGTCTGTAAACTTTTCACATTTCAAGCTTCTTCTCCGAAACCACTTGGCCAATTAGAACCAAACTTAGTAGGAATGTTCCTTGGATGGTCATCTACAAAGTGTCTGTTTTTCGTTCCAGTCGGATATTCAACATGGCTGCCAGGGCCAATAATATGCTCTGATTGGCTGAAATTTCAAAGATCTTCTTCTCTGAAACTAATGAACTGACTGAACCCAAACTGTAAATGAATGATCATTGGAAGGTCCTCTACAAAGTTTCTGTTTTTTATGCCGATCGGAAATCCAAGATGGCCACCACTGCAGGACATAAATTAACATTGGACCCTATGGGAAAATGTTCAAATGCCTTCTTCTCAGAAACTACAAATATGATTAAAGCCAAATTGTACATGAATGTACATTGGATGGTCCTCTACAAACTTTAGGTTTTTTGTTCCGATATGAAATTCAAAATGGTGGCTACAGCAGGACTTAATTTAACATTGGACCCTATGGGGGAAATGTTTCAAAACGCTTCTTCTCTGAAACCACTTGGACAATTGAAACCAAACTGCCCAGGAATGATCATTGGAAGGTCCTCTACAAATTTCTGTTTTTTATGTCGATTGGAAATCCAAGAAGGCTGCCACTGCAGGACATAGATTAACATTGGACCCTATGGGAAAATGTTCAAATGCCTTCTTCTCAGAAACTACAAATCAGACTGAATCCAAACTAGACAGGAATGTTCATTGGATGGTCCTCTATAAAGTTTAGGTTTTTTGTTCCGATATAAAATGGAAGATGGCGGCTACAGCAGGACTTGGTTTAACATTGGGCCCTATGGGAAAAGTGTCTCAAAACGCTTCCTCTCTGAAACCACTTGGACAATTTAAACCAAACTGTCAAAGAATGATCATTGGAAGGTCCTCTCCAAAATTAGGTTTTTTATGCCGATCGGAAATCCAAGATGGCCACCACTGCAGGAAATAGATTAACATTGGACCCTATGGGAAAATGTTAAAATGCCTTCTTCTCAGAAACTACAAAAATGATTAAAGCCAAACTGTACATGAATGTTCATTGGATGGTCCTCTACAAATTTTTTGTTTTTTGTTCCGATATGAAATTCAAAATGGCAGCTACGGCAGGACTTAATTTAACATTGGACCCTATGGGAAAAATGTTTCAAAACGCCTCTTCTCTGAAACCACTTGGACAATTGAAACCAAACTGCCCATGAATGATCATTAGAAGGTCCTGTACAAAGTCTCTGTTTTTTATGTCGATCGGAAATCCAAGATGGCCACCACCGCAGGACATAGATTAACATTGGACCCTATGGGAAAATGTTCAAATGCCTTCTTCTCAAAAACTACAAATATGATTAAGGCCAAACTGTACATGAATGTTCATTGGATGGTCTTGTACAAACTTTAGGTTTTTTGTTCCGATATGAAATTCAAAATGGCAGCTACGGCAGGACTTGGTTTAACAATGGACCCTATGGGAAAAATGTTTTAAAACGGTTCTTCTCTTAAACCACTTGGATAATTGAAACCAAACTGCCCAGGAATAATCATTTGAAGGTCCTCTAAAAAGTGTGGGTTTTTTATGCCGATCGGAAATCCAAGATGGCTTCCACCACAGGTCATAGTATTAACACAGGATCATATGGGAAAATACAGACATATTTTCTTCTCTGAAGCTATTGCACTGATTGAACCTAAACTGTGCATCAATCATTGGAAGGTCCTTTACAAACTTTGTGTTTTATATGTTGATCGGAATTCCAAGATGACTACCACTGCAGGACATAGTTTTTACATAGGACCAATTGATTCTTTTTATAACCAGGTGAACGATACAGGCTCTTGAGAGCCTCTGGTTCTACTCTTTATATATATTTTAAGACAAACATGGTATTTTTGCATAGGATTAAAAATGAGAGATTTTACAAGATTAATTTACCCCAAAAAAATGCCAAAAATGTTTTGTCCACAAAAACTATTCAGAACAAAAAGTGTACTGTTATATCCAAATTTGTCATTTTTCTGACCATATGTAGCTGATCCTATTTCAATACCAAGCGATGATCATACACAATATACAATATAAATAATATGGAGTTTTAGGGAGACAGATTTACATAAGTTAGATAACTTGTTTCTGAATCCCAGTGAACATTGTAAGTATATATATACAGTCAAGCCTATCTTATGTGACCTTCCAAGGGAACAGTGAAATATGGTCACATAAGGCAGGTGGTCGCTTAATACAGGTTTAATTGATATGAAATGCACTGTGAAGGGAGGTAAAAGTTAAGGTCATATAATACAAGTGATTGGTTAATAGAGGTGGTCACTAAAGCAGGTTTAACTGTAACATAATAGAGGTGGTCACTAAAGCAGGTTTAACTGTAACTTAATAGAGGTGGTCACTAAAGCAGGTTTAACTGTAACTTAATAGAGGTGGTCACTAAAGCAGGTTTAACTGTAACATAATAGAGGTGGTCACTAAAGCAGGTTTAACTGTAACATAATAGAGGTGGTCACTAAAGCAGGTTTGACTGTAACTTAATAGAGGTGGTCATTAAAGCAGGTTTAACTATTTGAATAATTGTATGTTGAAATTTCATGAAATAAATATTGTTTAAACTAATATGGAGTTTTCTTGTTTGTGATTTTAGGTTGATCCTAAACTGATCGGTGGAATGGTGGTAACTATTGGAGACAAATATGTTGACATGTCCATGGCAACAAAAATCAACACTTACACTAATCTGATCAAACAAGCTGTATGATGAGAAAATACATAGACATATTTGTGATAAAACATTTGTTTAGAAGTGAACTGAAAATAATTTAATAATAGATTTTGACCAACACTGCATTGTTTTATTTGTCCATATATATATTTTTTTGTGTGTGAAATTGAGTGTAGGTTTTTATTGTTTGTTTACATATGTATTGTTATCAAAAGGGGATGTTTAGGATCCCATTAACTGGTTTAATCCTACCACATTTGTGTGCCTGTCCCAAGCCAGGACCTGGAATTTCAATGTCATATGCTGTGGTCTTTTTATAATCAATGATTTGAGGTTAGAGGTTATTGTTTTGTTGATATTGGTGGTGGAATTGTTAACATGATCAATATACAGTGAAACCTGTCTAAACTGAACCTCCTTTTGTGTTCAGAATAGACAGGTGTTTGGTTTATACAGGTTAAATTAGCAAAGATTTCCTGCATTCAGATTTTATCCAAAGTTCGGTTTATTCAAGGTTTGGTTTAGACTGGTTTCAGTGTATAAATCTTCTTTTCATAATAATGACCAGTTCAACAAGTTTGCCATCACTTGCCATACGTCTGAACTTTCACCTTTCATATAAATCTAATACTTGAAACCACAGAGCCAAATTATAACAAGTTTGGCTGGTATGGTCCTTATGTGCCCCTCCTTCAAAATTGTGTCCGACAGCCTTGACCTCCATTCAAGATGGCTGTTGTTACTAAAAAGAGACATTCAATAAGAGCACAAATTTTAACTGCAGCAATGAGTAGTTTTGGGTTTTTCTGTGAAATTCTTCCAGAAAATCATCCAAAGCAATGCACTGTTGAAGTAAAAAAGATATGCCTGCCAATCCATTATGATGAAAACTGAGAAATTATATGATATGATAATATAAAATAGCATAATTAATGATATGTATACAATGTATATATATTATATATATACAAATGTATATGTAAGACTCAAATCCATGTACGGCCTCAGATCTGTGTCTTCCAACAAATCCATGTATATCCTCAGATCCGTGTCCTCTCCTCAAATCTGTGTCGTCCAACAAATCCATGTCCTCTCCTCAAATCTGTGTCTTCCAACAAATCCATGTATGGTCTGAGATCCATGTCCTCTCCTCAAATCTGTGTCTTCTAACAAATCCATGTACGGCCTCAGATCAGTGTCCTCTCCTCAAATTTATGTCCTAACAAATCCATGTACGGCCTCAGATCGGGTACCAGACAACTCGGCCCGTGGACAACTCGGCCCGTAACAGAGGACAACTCGGCCCGTAACAGAGGACAACTTGGTCCGTAACAGAGGACAACTCGGCCCATATGTTAAGACAACTCGGACCGTATGAAGACTACTCGGACCATCAATAATATTATTGTTGTCTTACTTATTTTGTTTAAATGAAATTGATGGAACTTTGCAACAAAAAATCCTAGTTGTGGATAAAAATGATTTTCAAAACAGAAATAAAATTAGAAAATTAATGAACTGATTTTTAAATAAATAATTAAAATTTTTCTTAATACTTCAGCAACTGAAAATAATTTGAAAGGAATGTATTTAAAAGAAATTATGTAGCTGCGAAAATACAATGTGTAAAAAAAATGAATTAATGGACAACAAAACCCAATTTTGACAAAATCCTGTTAACACATTAATTCTTTTAAATTTTTTATATTTATCAAAGACAACTTGATAGTACATATTGTCATCTTTAAGATATATTTTTTTTTAATTTATGTTTTGTTTAATGACAAACTTTTCCAACAACCATGAAGCTTATACAAACAAAAATAATACATAATGCTTAAATGAAATTTCATAATTTATAAGCTCTAAATATTTTTTTCTTAAATTATTTATTTTTAATTTTTGATATTAATTTTACTGTAAATGATAGGAAATATGAGAACAAAATCAGGTCCTAGTCACATTTTTGGCCACAAGAAATATTATCATTTAATAAATAATTCATTTTCACTAAAAGATGATAATTATCTTTTAAATAAATAATAAATAGGCCTATACACATATAAATATTGAACAATTTTATAAAACAATAATACGGTCCGAATTGTCTTAACATACGGGCCGACTAGTCTTCGCTTACGGGCTGAGTTGTCCTCAGTTACGGGCCGAGTTATCCTCGGTTACGGGCCGAGTTGTCTGGCATTCCTCAGATCCATGTCCTCTCCTCAAATCTGTGTCTTCCAACAAATCCATGTACAGCCTCAGATCCATGTCCTATCCTCAAATCTGTGTCTTCCAACAAATCCATATACGGCCTCAGATCCATGTCCTCTCCTCAAATCTGTGTCTTCTAACAAATTCATGTACGGCCTCAGATCCATGTCATCTCCTCAAATCTGTGTCTTCCAACAAATCCATGTACGGCCTCAGATCCATGTCCTCTCCTCAAATATGTGTCTTCCAACAAATCCATGTACGGCCTCAGATCCGTGTCCTCTCCTCAAATCTGTGTCTTCCAACAAATCCATGCCGGCCATGTCCTATAAAATTACTGTACCCCCAAATCCATGTCCTTTTACCGCGCAGATATGTGTCCTTTGGAATCGCTTCTCACTCAAATTTGTGTCCTCCCAAATCGATTTTCCCTCATGACCTGTGTCCTTCACTAATGACGTCACAATAATTGTGAGAATGTAAAGACAGATCTGCCCCGCTGAAAATTTTTTGTAATCAAGGATATCAATTCTAATTTTACTTTTGAACTAAATAAATATCAATTAAGGCCATGTCAATAAAGTATCTACTATGTGCCTGAATATGTGTGTAAAAATTCAGCAGTGATAAACTTCTTTTATATTGCCAGATAGAAAACAAATCGTATGGTAATGGTATGTACTTGATCTTTTTTTAAATGGTTTCATGCTGGTATCAGCACAATTACCGATCACATAAATAGAAAAATACTGAGATGTGGAATAAATGTCCATGAGACAACAGTCCGTAAAAAAAGGAAAATAAAAAAATCTCATATAGAGGTCTAATAGCACAGGGGCTTGAATCGCTTTCATAGAGGTCACGCGGCCTATATACCCTATATACTAACAAGGGATGTAACGACCAACGTAGCCAAGCCACTACGAGTTCTGTTTCAGACTTGAAAAAAATATTAAAAAATCACACATTCAAACAATCTTTGTTGACATTCGCTAGCATATTGATTTATCTTTCCGACGAGACATAATTTTTCACAACTGCTTCACTCTAGAAGTCAGAGCACCCCTGCAAACTTGAAACTTTGCTCCAAAATAGGTCACCAACGTCTTGCTATGGACACAGTCAACGGTAAAACTCCAAGAGTAAAGAGCACAATTGCGGACAATATCCGCATAAATCCTGACTGTCGTAAATACCTATGAACGCCTTCGACTCAACTATCACCAGAACAGTTCACATAGTGCAGACGAAAAGCAGTAACTCACGTTTTACAGTCCGGTATAAATCCTTTCAAATGTTGGAAGCCATTGTTAAAAATACACAGCAGCAAATGAAATCTGTCATCTGATTGGTTAATATTTCTCAAGGCAGGGTAAGTGTTTTTACTTAAGAAATAATTCATGGAAGCCATATGTATATATTGTTTTTACCACGGGTAGGACCTTTATGTCACGAAGTTTTACCCAGAGTGTTAGAGAGGGGTAAAAAGCTGACATAAAGGGCCTATCCGTGGTAAAAACAATATACTGTATACATATGGCTTCCATGAATTATTTCGATTCTAATATGTAAAAATTTGTAAAACATCGTTATAAATTGTCGATGCCGTCATAAATTACAATGGGTGTAGGTATATATTATTTTTACCACGGGTTTGGTCTCAAAGCGTTTGAAGGACGTCATATTAGAATTATTCGTAACATATAAGAAATATTGTAAATGATTTTTAGGTATATTATAATCATATAACATTACTTCTAAAAGTAATTCTCACTGAAATTTTTTTTAAAGCATATATTTCAAGCGTTATCAGAATGTGGGTGTGTCGTGAGAAATATTAACCAATCAGATGACAGATCATTTTCATTTGCTGCTGTGTATTTTTAACAATGGCTTCCAACATTTGAAAGGATTTATACCGGACTGAAAAACGTGAGTTACTGCTTTTCGTCTGCACTATGTGAACTGTTCTGGTGATAGTTGAGTCGAAGGCGTTCATAGGTATTTACGACAGTCAGGATTTATGCGGATATTGTCCGCAATTGTGCTCTTTACTCTTGGAGTTTTACTGTGTCCATAGCAAAACGTTGGTGACCTATTTTGGAGCACAGTTTCAAGTTTGCAGGGGTGCTCTGACTTCTAGAGTGAAGCAGTTGTGAAAAATTATGTCTCGTCGGAAAGATAAATCAATATGCTAGCGAATGTCAACAAAGATTGTTTGAATGTGTGATTTTTTAATATTTTTTTCAAGCCTGAAACAGAACTGGTAGTAGCTTGGCTACGTTGGTCGTTACATCCCTTGTTAGTATATAGGGTATATAGGCCGCGTGACCTCTATGAAAGCGATTCAAGCCCCTGTGTCTAATAGTTACAGAATTAGGATTAAGGCAATCAGCATAAAATAAATAAGGGTAATAACAAAATTACCAAACTCCGAACAATCTTCCAAAGGGAAAGTCAAAACTCAGAAGTATATGAACAGACAAAATCAGTCAACAACCGGAAAACTGTGAAAACCGTAATGACCCTGACTTGGTACAGGCATTTCCAAAGAAATGGTGGGTTGAATCAGATTTTCTTGGCCTTGTGCACATAATCGTGCATACTGCAGTAAGATCAGAGATTGCAAGAAAAAAGGGAAAAAAACACTCGCAGAGCATAAATGAGTAAATGATACAAGATATCAGTTGATATCAAACGGGAACTAATAAGTGGGTATCCCTGATGTGAATCCGTTAATTGCAATAAATGGTTTTTTTCCTCTCTGTCCAAAATGTGGAGGACACCGATCTGTAGGGATATTTCTTTTGACATATTTCCTTGATCTGTGTATTATGTCAGAGTACTATTATTAAGATCTGAGGGAACATATATTTTGGAGGACATAGAGCTGAGTATACGTATGACAACTGTATTTCTACATATCGAACATCACAAAGAAGGTCAACTCAACCATCGGCTTCCTCAGACGAAATTTACAACATTGTCCGAAGGAATGCAGGAAAAACGCCTACATCTCATTAGTTAAATCTGTTTTAGAATATGGAGACACAATATGGGACCCTTACCAGAAAAACGACATTGAGAAATTAGAAAACATTCAAAGAAGAGGAGCTATATTTATTAATAGACTATAGATCAAGAGAAGAAGGATGTATAGCCAAAATGCTAAAAGAACTAAACATTACCACACTGGAAGAAAGACAGAAACAACAACGTCTCATATTTTTCTACAAGGTGGCAGAGGGGCAGATACGTACCAGCAATGCCTTCCTCTGATTTCATAACAAGGAACGATGGAAAAAGACAGACTAGAACAAAGAAGTTTGACAACTGCATCTCTACAAATATTGTAACTAGACAATCACGAATCAATAGCAAAAGTGTAAAAGTACCAGAAGCCAAGTCAGAACAGTATAAAAACTCTTTCTTTGTTAGAACGGCTATAGATTGGAACAATCTAGAAGACAACATAGTGCAGTCTAAAACAACTGAAGACTTCAAGACAGCAATTTTTAGCTGTCAGTGCGACTAAATCAGCGCTCTCTTTACCCGTTGTATTAAAGCCCGGCAGGGATACTACAACGTACTCGTACAGATACCAGAGGACACAGATCTGGGTGTGATATCAGAGGACACAGATCTGAGGGGACAAGGCTTTGGAAGGACATGAATCTGAATATGACGTAATGATTGGACACTGATTTGAGGGAAGGACACGAATCTGAGTCTTACATAATATATCCCCGTATGACCATAAGCCGGTCAGTCATTGGATAATGTTTGATTATTTTTTTCATGTTTGAAAAGTAAACATTTTTTTCTTTTTAATTATGTTCCTTGTCTATTCTTGCTCACATGTGTAAAGTTCCATGGAAAAAAGATCGATAATAAAAACACACTGACCCATATTTGCTGTGTATGGTTTTCCCAAATGGCATCCTATTACGTCACATAAGGCCGGTCAAAGGTCAATAAAGCACATGGTTTTGTCTTAGGCTAACCAAACTTAAAAAGTAAACCAGATTTAGAAAGTACAGTATTTTAGCTTTTTCAGTGTAATTGTTTTGTCTGAAAAATGTCGAAAGATGGTTTCTTTTAAATAGTTTGAAATTGAAGTATTAAAAATTAATTATTTGATGCAAATATTAAACTTGCCTACCCATAAATGGCATGTATAATAATGTACATTTGTATTTAATCCAATGAATTTGGTGTTTTTGCTTGTCAATACAATCTATTAGACTGACTACATTCTGCCATATTTTTGGAAAACAATTAATGACTGATTTCAATTTATTTTAATCACATTTAATATCACTCACTTACAATGAACACACACAAAAATGGTGGAATCTGAAAGATCAATCATCATATTTTCAAAGTATTTTAAAATACAATTTGCTTGGCCTACATTCCAGAAACGGTCATGAACTGTGATGACGATTATGTCAACAAACCGGAAAGTTAAAAATGTTTCCGAGAATACCATCGTTTAAAATATATTTCACAGGCAGAATGACCAGGTAAAAAGGACATTAGTAAAAAGGAGTTTTTTTACTTGTATGAAATTTGGTCAATTCAATCTTTCCTGTTTTGATCCCATTTTATAATCTTAAAGTTTTAAAAACCTGCTTCGGCATCTTATATACGTTATAAATATACAGAATGACGTCATTGGCCTCGTGCTGTGCGAGAATGGTAAATCAAATCAAGTGACCGACTTTATTGCATGACCGAGCAGATGTCACGACACGACACGATACTAGTATTTAGCTGCGGAACCGTAGCCCTTATGTTTCTGTTTCTGGTACGTGTAGAATCCTAAATAGGCTTTGATACACGGTATGAGAGAGCGCCGGTTTTATGGGCTGTATTCCTGTAGGGCGGTCTTGAATGCCTCTGCGGAATCTGCACACACGACTTTGTCTGGCGGTTGGTTCCAGTGAACAATAGTTTCCACGAAGAATGAACGTTTAAATTGTTCTGTATTACAGTCTGGGACCTTGAGGCCCTTTTCAGTTCTTTATTATGCGTCTTTCTATGATATTTGTTGTTTCACAATCTTTATACATTTTGGCTTTAATGTTTCTCTTGTAGGTTTGGCTGTTGTGATTAAGTCAGCAGTTGGTAGTGCCGGCACCAACCCCTCAACCCCCTTATACAGCAGGATCAGGCGGAGACTCTGTCGTCTTGCTTCTAGCGTATCGCTCTCCAATTGTCGTTTCATGTTAGTAATTGATCCTGGCCCCCGGTTCCTATATATTCCTTTTTTATGAAACGTGTTCCTCTGTTTTGGATTCTTTCTAGTGGAAAGAATTATTTCTTATGGTCCTTGGTCAGTTTTCTGATATTTGCGGACCATAAGATTCCGCAGCTAATATATACTGTAGGTAAACAGATTGATAGACCGAATAATCTGTCTCTTGTGTGTCTATATTTGTCATTATATATTTTCTTTTTATTATTTGGATGACAGCATCATATATTTGCCCATTAAATCTCAGGATGATTGCAATAAATTACAACAGGATCTGGATGCAGCAGCCAGATGGGAGAGTGACTGGCTGATGGCTTTTCATCCTGATAAATGCTCAGTACTGTCTGTCACTAAAAAGAAGCAACCACTAAAACACAATTACATCCTCCATGACCATATACTCGAATCTGTGAACTCGGCTAAATATCTTGGTACAACATTACAGTCTAACCTCAACTGGGATAAACACACCAACGACATTACATCAAAAGGCAACAAAGCGCTGGGTTTCTTAAAACGTAACCTAAAAACATAAAACCAACAAATAAAAACACAGGCGTACCAAGCACTCGTCAGGCCAAAACTAGAGTACTCATGCTCTATCTGGGACCCTCATACATCTGAATACATTAAAAAAAATTGAGATGGTCCAACGACGAGCTGCTCGATACATCTGTAATAGATACCACAATACCAGCAGTGTATCGGACATGCTCAATACAATAAACTTGTCATCACTTGCAAAACGCAGACTTCGCACTAGATTGATTATGATGTACAAAGTAGCATTCCATCTTGTGGCTGTACCATCTGCCATATTAATAGTCTCCGACATGTAAGGACCAGAAAATATCACTCCCTAACATTTAGGCAAATCCGTACATCTAAAGACACATATAGACATTCATTCTTCCCATATACAATACCACAGTGGAACCAACCACCTAGTATAATATCACTTAATCTTGTCCATATACCTTCAGTCGTCTGCTTCAGAGAACAGCTAACTCCTGCAGTTCCCTGCAACATGCTATAGGTTTCTTTAATTTTCTGTAAATAGTTTTAATCACTAATAGCTTGTCTCTGCACTTATTTACTGTATACAATTTACAAATTAAATTGTTATTGTTTAATTTTGGCATATTTTTAAACCATTTTTGTATAGTCCACGCATGCAACAGTATGTAATCATCGGAGTTCGATGGTATACTGTTATACCTAAAGAAGAAGAAGAAGGACATTTTTTTGACACACAGAGACACTCTGTGTGTACCCTGTGTGTAAAAAAAAATGTCCAAATATTAAAAAGAAAATGAAAAATATAGACACACAAGAGACAGATTATTCGGTTTAACAGATTGACAGCTTATACTTGGATTTGTTTACTTACAGGTTTAATGAGCATTATATATATTTTTACGGAAAAGTATTCCGGAAATCACATCGGTTTGATTTTATTTTCTCCCTAGTAGAGGGCAACCCAGTCGTCTCATGACAACGGAAGTGGTGCAGTTGGCAACGAAACGCGGGATCTCTATAATCATGTGTTAATTCATATTATAATTCTCGCTAAGAAAGGATAAATTAACCCAAACACCAGGTACACAATAGTTAATAATTGAAACTTTATACTCACACTCGTTTCACTATAAAAAAAAATATGCACATTGCAAAATAAGCGACAAGATGTGTTGACTTGTTAAGTTGTTTATACAAAAAAAAAAGTCGCGCTCACCTCCACTTTTAAGTTTTAGTTTTAATAAAAAAAAATTAATATGGTGTAAAATATACAGCATTTAACTTAAGAGGTTTTTTTTTTGTCATACTATTTATGATTCAATGTTGAAGTAACAATTTGTCCACATTATTATTGACATGTTCTAGGACTTGTCACTTGCGAAAACATGAGCATTAATCTTGTTGAGATTAAACCTTCGAATAATTTTTGCCCTGTATCTCCTATCTAATCTCATCACAAGCACTAACAAAGATATTCTGAAAATTTAAAATCTTTGAATCATTGCTTGTAGCCAGTGTTATGTAGACTGTAGGCTGTACCAGGTATATGTATGGCTTGGAATTAAAAAATTGGAGTGAAATGTCCTGTTCTCACGATAAGCAATGCCAACAGTCCTCAGACTCAAGACCAGTAAATTTTCAGTTTTTATTTATAACTATATAAAGATAAATTCATGAATTTGATTCAGAGCAGTAAATTCAAATTTCATTTTGAGGACTGAATGTAAGTGAAGAATAAACAATATTTGGTAGGTCGGACCTTGCTGTAGAAGATGTTTACATAAGAAAGGGTAACAGAAGCAGTATTGGTGTGCATACTTACAATGCTTATTAGTATAGGTATATTTTCTAGTTCCAATCAGCAAAAATATTAATGATAACTCTATTATTAATGCTTTCTTATACCCTTATAGGGTTGACAGCATACCTGTTAACCTCAGAGATTGTGTATGTGGGAGATCTCCCACATTCCAACTATTTAATGTGGGAGATTTTGCGTGATGAACTTTTTCACACTAAAATTGTTAGATTAAAGCAAACAAAATTTACTGTACAACTTTTATTGTTATTGCTGAGCAACATTACTTCAAACCACTTTGGTAGGACAATACAGCTTGTTTTGCTGATCTTAGAACAGAGTCACTTGGTTCGTACTCATAACACAACAAGTTTTGATTTTGCTTTGCACATAATAAAGAACAGTGTGTCATTGTTCAACTCAGATCTCATATCTGTCTGGATTTTTTTTTAACATAGAAAAAATTCTCTCTGGGTCTGCATTTTTAAGATTGGTTGATTTCCTTGTTGAAGCAACTGCTTTTTTTTGTGTGAATCTCCATCAGCATGTCTTTTAATATCATATACACCACCATGGCTGACACTAAAATTTGTAGAACAAAGTTTGCAAAATGCCATATCATTCCCTAAAGAAGTAGGCTGCACCCGATCGTATAATTTTGTCCAGTCCTCCAAGAATTTGCAATAATGTTTCTTTTTCTTTGAAGAAAGGGTGCTAGGTCCTGAATTCCAACATCTCCTTGATTGTAACATAGTTGAATTGTATTTTTTTTAAGTTTTTTTTGTATTTAAGTAAGTAATTGAACGATATTTGCCTTCAAATTTTCTTTTTCCACAACTTTGATTCGTGTAGCTATCCATTCGATATTGTTACAATTTGTGAACAACTTACATTATCGGCGTTTCTAGTAAAAACCGAGAGAATTCCGAGTAACAATCAGCTGATTCACGCAAACGTTTTAATGACCCAGCTGATAAAAACAACAAAAATGGCGTCCAATTTTTCGATTTTAATCAAATTTATGGTCGTGGGAGAAGTATTTCAAAGCGGGAGTTTTTAGTCTCCCGCGCGGGAGGCCGAGCTCAAAAGTGGGAGTCTCCCACGAAATGCGGGAGGGTTAACAGGTATGTGACAGCATAAAACAAACAATCATGAATATATATATCCTCGTATGACAATAAGCCGGTCAGTCATTGGATAATGTTTGATTATTTTTTTCATGTCTGAAAAGTAAACATTTTTTTGTTTTTAATTATGTTCCTCATCTATTCTTGCTCACATGTGTAAAGTTCCATGGAAAAAAGATCGATAATAAAAACACACTGACCCATATTTGTTGTGTACTGTTTTCCCAAATGGCGTCCTATTACGTCACATAAGTCCGGTCAAAGGTCAATAAAGCACATGGTTTTGTCTTAGGCTAACCAAACTTAAAAAGTAAACCAGATTTAGAAAGTACAGTATTTTAGCTCTTTCAGTGTAATTGTTTGTCTGAAAAATGTCGAAAGATGTTTTCTTTTAAATAGTTTGAAATTGAAGTATTGAAAATTAATTATTTGATGCAAATATTAAACTTGCCTACCCATAAATGGCATATATAATAAAGTACATTTGTATTTAATCCAATGAATTTGGTGTTTTTGCTTGTCAGTACAATCTATTAGACTGACTACATTCTGCCGTGTTTTTGGAAAACAATTAATGACTGATTTCAATTTATTTTAATAACATTTAATATCACTCACTTAATGGTGGAATCTGAAAGATTAATCATCATATTTTCAAAGTATTATAAAATACAATTTGCATGGCCTACATTCCAGAAACGGTCATGAACTGTGATGACGATTATGTCAACAAACCGGAAAGTTAAAAATGTTCGGAGAATACCATCGCTTAAAATATATTTCACAGGCAGAATGACCAGATAAAAAGAACATTAGTAAATAGGAGTTTTTCTACTTGTATGAAATTTGGTCAATTAAATCTTACCTGTTTTGATCCCATTTTATAATCTTCAAGTTTTAAAAACCTGCTTCGGCGTCTTATATACGTTATAAATATACAGAATGACGTCATTGGCCTCATGCTGCGCGAGAATGGTAAATCAAAGCAAGTGACCGACTTTATTGCATGATCGAGCAGATGACACGATACATATAAAAACATAAACATACAAATCAATCATACATTAAAACAAGCATACTAATTATGCAGTTATATTGAGTCCACTCTACTCAGTGCTAATGACTTTTGAATGAAAGGGGCAGCAAGTTGCATAAGACATGAAGAAGATAAAAAAATTTCGAGATTTTGAATATGATTATTTTTATTTTCCATCAAATTTGTATATACCCCCCGGTAGATTTTCAATCTGGGTTAAAAATTCCTTTTTTGATAATTGGTTTTTTTTGGCAATGAAAGAAGAAGTGTTCCTCATCTTCAATTACATTTAGGTGACATTGCCTACAAATGTGTTGTTCTCTATTTATTTTATTATATCTGCCTCTTTCAATTTCTAAGACATGATCACTTATTCTCATTTTCACAAGTAATTTTCTATTTTCAAAGTTTGAATTTTCAATAAATGGTTCTATAATATAATTTGTCTTTATTTTGCTGTATAGAAAAAAGTTTATTGTTGATATTAAAAGACCTCAATTTCTCAAAAAACATGTTTTCATAGTTTTCTAGTAATGTTTTTTTCAAAGATTTTGTGAGATGCCATTTCTCCTTGTTAAAATTAGTAACCTCTATATTTTTTTCAGTTATTTTGTTTGTGTTTAAAATATTCTCTGCAAATGTATACCAGGAATATGTCCCATTTAAATGTAAAGTTTTTGAGAGGCTATATATGCATCCAATAATAAACTTAAAAGGATTATTATCCTTGTTTGAAATTCTAGCCATATATTTCAATACTTGCAACTTTATATAAACATCTAAAGGATATTGAGAAATTTCTGCTCTAGCAGCTATGTTGACAGATCTTTTACTTATTCCAAGAACAAATTTACAAAATTTTAAGTTCACCTTTTCTAGAGAAATTTGACTTGTTTGCCCACAATTGTCCTTTAAGTATTTTTTCATAAAAATCCATATAGCAAATTTCTGAGTTATACAAAATGTACATGAGTATAGGTTTAACAAGAGATTCAAATAGTTTTTTGTATATCTTTATTGACATATTTTCAATAGGGTTTAAATATTTAAACATGGAAAACATAACCTTACAACCCTTTTTTGATAGTTCTATAGTTCTTTAATGATATTATCTGACTGTTTTTAGTCTTCAATCTTTGTCGTAATGACAGGTTAATCACAAATGTGCTGTATCTTCATTATGCATGTACATAATTATCTCCCTTGTATTTACACTAATGTTAATTTGTAGGTGGTGCTAGCTTAGGTAGAAAAATAAAAAGAAAAGAATTAATGACAGGGAAAAAATCAAATAAATAAAGCGATTATGATCTTAAAATCTCCTCGATGAAATCCGCCAGAGCTGGAAGGATATTTTCCATATCTGGCGAGTTCACTTCAATTAGGGTATTCAAATCCAATTTAATGTTTCCTCTGATGAAATAGAGTTTCTGAATGAGTCTTCCTCGTTCATTTTCGTATTTTCTGCAATTTAACAAATAATGTTCGACATCTTCCTGTTGGTTGCAGTGTTCGCATTTGTCGTTTTTAAGATGTTGGTTTAAGTTGGTAAGCGTTTAATTTGGAGTATCCAGTTCTTAGACTGTTAATAACAGTGTACAGTCTCTTGTTTGGCAAATCTGTTTTAGTAGTTCAAGATCTACCAGAAGAGTACCACATGTTGTGACGTTTTTGCTACAATGTATCATCTGTTTCTCAATGTCAATAATTGGAAAAAATTATTTAACACCTTTAACAAAAAAAATACATTCATAGAATAGAATCAACATACAACATTGCATCATTTGAAGAAGGCATAGCATAGACTTTTCCCTATTTTTGACTCCAGATTTAGTGAAAAATGTTTCATGCTTTCCTTTTTATACTGAGTGATTTTCTTTTCATAGGATGACATCAGCAGTTGCTATACCAGTGCTTTTGCCAGAGTCACAGGGTGCACCTATGTCATCTAGACCATCTGCTAGGAACAGCAATAGACTTAAATCCAGTCGAGTAGGTCGCTCATCTTCTCTCGGTAAGTAATTACAGAGTAGTCATTATACCATTCCAGCTAGAGCATTAACAGAGATAAATATGATTTTATAAGTCCAAACTGGCAAAGCAATGCTAGTCCTACTACATATTTTGATGAAAAGAAAGTTTAATCCGTGATAGGCAACAATTTCACAATATCAACAACATGAACAATCACCTCTCACCTCAAATCATTGAACATGAAAAAGACCTCATCAAATGTCAATGGAAATCCAGCTAATGGTTTGGGACAGGCATTAAAATGTGGCAAGGTTAAACCAGTTAATGTGATGGTTTTTTTTATCTACAATTACTGTTTTACTTTTTTCAACTTGTAGGTCCCAAAATAAATATTATGAGTGGTCATTACTGGCTTGTTGCAATGTAGAAGTTTCTCTTGTATCCTTCTTTTCTGGTGGCAATTTAAGCTTCCTTCATAGACCTGTTCCAGTGCTGCTGAAAGCTTTTTGCACATTAAATTTATTGTTTGTAATTTTTTTTCTTGTCATGAATATACATGTATAACTGAAATACTACTCAACAGTCAATTAATCAGCCAAACAATTTACAAGATCAACTCTCGAAATAGAGGCACATGTTTTTTAAACCCTGCCTATAGTGTCTGAATACTGTTCAAGTGCTTATTTTGATCAGTTTTGAATATGAATGTAGACTAAAATTAATATTTCATTTTTATTTTAAATAGGTTCTGCAGGTTCATCTATACAATCTCCCAATGCCAGTCTATCTAGTATTGAGATAGAGGCATTAATGAGAGAGAAGGTGAGGACCAAACACCAAGACATAATGCAGGTAAGCATAACCTCAGTTTGGTGTGCGGAAATCATTTTTGTAACAGTAGAGCATATTATCTTTGAAAAACGTAATATCTCAACGGGATGAGATACCAGGAACACTTGAATTATAGGCCAATACTCTACCAACTCAGCTAAAGCAAATGGAGATCTCTTACTTATGATCAGTTCAGTTGGTAGTTGCAGAACAATAGCTCTTAGCAATCTATTTTTTACCATAAAATGACAATTAAGAGTTAACGGTTCTACAGCTAGTTCAGTTGGTAGAGCGTTGGCTTTTGGGATAGAAATTGTGAAGCCCTGGGATCTCATAGTGATGGAGGACATTGTATTTTTTATAGATATAATTTACTACTGTTACTATTTAGACAGGTTTCACTATTGATGAATAAAACAACAATCTCATCACAATACTGTTTAAATGAATAAAACAACAATCTCATCACAATACTGTTTAAATGAATAAAACAACAATCTCGTCACAATACTGTTTAAATGAATAAAACAACATTTTCAACAGGGGAACAGTTTTCCAGGAATCAATTGTAAACATGTTTCTACCTATCCAAAAATTGTAAGACTGGAAACACCCTACCAGTATATTCATTTAAGAATTGTCGTTTAAAATTACATTTTTTAGACTCCATCTTCTGTACTCTATTAATATTTCTGGTTAATATATACACAACAGCTGGCATAATTAAAAAAAAGATGCCTTACTCTGCAGAATGTACATTGTATCTCACTTAGAAAGAAAAGATGAAAACTTACTAGATATTTTGACCAGGATTTTACATGTACATTTCATAAAACGTCTTAAACTCAAAGAAGAACTCAACAGTTTTTGAATAAATCTCTCTAAAGCAGAAAAAGTCTCAACATGAGATATTATTACTTGCATATTTGTAATTATCCTCATGATTTAATTACCAATAAATTAAAGACACAGTGTTGATCCTGATTTCTTTTTATGTGACAGCCACAAGTGATAAAAGTTTACCAGTTGCTTGCCCATGGTCAGTGGTTCTTTCCGGGTACTCCGGCTTCTTCCACCACTAAAACTGGTCATTATGATATAGCTGAAATATTACTGAAACACCAAAAATCAAATCAAAATCAAATCTTTTTATGTGATAAAATATTTTAAATTAATTAATATTAAATGTTTGCTAGAAGTTAAAAAAAACTTTTCTGTGATCAACTAACATCGAACAGTATTCCGCAACAGGTCATGTCAGGGGGTCACTTTTCAGCTGACCTATCAGTAATTTTAACGGTACGAAATCTTTTGGTTTTGAAATGCATAGTAGTTTTATGTAGAAATTTCTCAAAAGTCTAGAGAGATTCGAAATGTGAATGAAAGTTACCTGATTTGACATAATACAGAATGTTGTGAGATGTTAGTGAAAATGCTGGACTCAATAAGCACTAACTTTTAATTATACTGAGAACCTTTAAAGCAAATTTGGTTGCTATATATCTTTGTATACATGTACCAGTCATGGCGAAATGTGTCTGACCGAAGGCAATGTCCAGCAAAATTTCATTCGGTCCAGCAGAAATTTTCACATCTTTTAGTAGAACATATAGGGAAAAAAGTCAAATTATGGCTTTCTGTCAGACAGATCCTAAAACAATTTTGCCAAGTCTGGTATATTCTTGAGTCTTAGCACAGTAATAAGTTTTACAACAGTTTGGTCATGTATGATACACTGCTTGCATTTGTGGTTTGTATTTTGTCATCGTCATGGAAACCAATTTCATATCATAGATTTAGTAACATTGAATAATTTGTTACATAGCTGTTAAAAGATTCAATCATCTGTCATAAAATTCACATTTTACTGTACTCTCATTAAAACCCATTTTTTAAAACATAGAATTGATTTAGACATTCAAGGGATATTGGTATGTTTATCCATTTAAAAGTTTAATTGCATTTTAATTCTTTATTTATCGAGGAT
This sequence comes from Gigantidas platifrons, assembly GCA_002080005.1. NCBI lineage: Eukaryota > Metazoa > Mollusca > Bivalvia > Mytilida > Modiolidae > Gigantidas > Gigantidas platifrons. The sequence goes on along the minus strand of MJUT01047965.1, from coordinate 85,599 downwards.
TTCTGACAGCCAATGGCTACGAGCGGTTTTTCTCAAGAAGTTACAGTTTGAATTATTTATTTATTTGATTTTTTTTCATAATTTTCTGTTTTAAAAATATTAGTTTTATATTATAATTAGAAAAATGAAAATGATATATAAAAATAAGTTTTTGTTCAGGTATCAATTTTGACTGGACAACTGGATACTTATTCAAGTATTAGTAGAGGATTTTTTCATTATCAGAAGAAAAAATGTTTAATTTTAGTATTTGGTCAAAAAAATCACTTAAAAATCCTTTCATATCATCTCAGCATATTAGCAAATGAAATCTTCTCATACAATATCCTATCCCTACCATTCCCCATTTTATATTTCTCTTTGTTTTTTCAGGCCTTTTTGACCTATGATATTGAAAACAATGGGGGTGTAACAAAAGGTGAATTTCGAAGAGTGTTAGAATCCTTTTGTTTCCCCCTGACCACCGAGCAGTTTGAGGCGGTCGTGGCAAAGGTATCATACGCGGCCTGCAGTGTGTAGTGGTGTGACGGCTATTCACCTTCTTCAGCACTTGGTGTACTTCACAACTTCTGGTTGTAGCTTTGTTTATGTTATTTTACTGTTTATGTTACACCCTGCCATATTGTACAACACATTCTCGTGTAGCAAAACCTTGATTTACACTCTACCATTTCCATACATGTGATATACCCCTTTCTGAATTACAAGAAAAATACATGTAATTGCTATTTTTTCAACAAAAGAGTAAAAAAAAATATTAAACTTGACAAAAAATAGCCTGAAATTGGACAATGTATACTGATTTTGTCAACAAAAGTTTTGTTTTAGTTTTAAACCTTATTTTATCTTTTTAATTAATTTCTGTTTCTGAACTAAAAAATTTGCTAATTTAAAAAAAAAAATTGTTTATTCTGTAAACCTTATCTGAAATTCATATTTTTATTTTTTCTGTTTCTAAACTAAAAAGAAAATATAAGAAAATAACCTTTGAACTCTTCATCTTATCACGTGTGTATTCAGGACTTTAATGCATGCTTTTTATAATTTCAATTATCACATACACATTCACACGATTCTTCAAACTCTACGACAAGACCTGAATGTTATTTTTCTGTAATATTGATGGGAATGGTATATACAGTTAATACATTTTATGCAAAACAAATTGAAAAAAAATTGGAAATGAACATTTTGAGTTTTTAAAGAAACTCTCTTTGATATTTTTGCATCTTAAATGTCACTGATCTTCTTAATCTTTTGCATAAGTCATGTTTTTTCCTTCATTTTTTCATTTAAAAAATATTGTTAGAAATCTGATGTCAGTTTATGATTTGAAATTTGGTATTTTTCTTTTTCTATAAAACACAGATTCATTTCTTTAAACATTTGTAAGTGAAAACTTGCTTAGTAGTGAATATGAAATGTAGTCGAACCTCACTGTGTCAATGTCTAGGGACAGTATATTTTACTTTGAAACAGCCAAGTATTCAGGATAAATTAGGCTAAAAGGTACAATGACGAGCTATCAGAGTTCGAGATAATGAGTTTACTTCAACTCTATGTGACATTAATTTTTAAATAAAATGACAATTCATTATCATTGCTGTAGGTTTCATTAATTTTTTTTGGACAAATGTAGAGGCAGACTTAATTTCTTCTGTTGAAACCAGAACTGCTCAACCATTTTTTAGACAAATGTAGAGGCAGACTTAATTTCTTCTGTTGAAACCAGAACTGCTCAACCATTTTCATTGCTGTTAAAATGACTTTACATAACTTCTCATTTGAATTTTTGAGTGAATAAAGATTTCAGTTGAATCTAACAACTAATTAGCTAATAGCATGCATGTTAATTATATTAAAAGTAAATGTTCATCTTTGATAAGTTTTTGCTTGCAGTGAAAAATTAATTCAAAATTACGTTGGAATATTCCAGACATGTTTAGAAACTGGCATCATTTTTCGTTACTCTTAGATTTTTGTACCATATGTAGTTAAGAGGCTATTTATCTTAGATCATAGGTTTAGTAGAAATTGAGGTGTAAGGCTAAAACCATGTTTGGTAGTTTTTTGCCAGATAAAAAATCTGAATTTGTTTTTAAAGATTCTGTGTTTTATTTTTAAACAAAATGGAGAATTTTTTTTTTTAATATTGATGAGTTTTCTCCACATTATTCTATGGGGTTTATTTTTTTAACACAATTCAAATGTTTTTTTTTTTAATATTAACTAGAATTCTCCATGAATCCATGTTATACTCAAGCACTAAATTGTTTAAAATAAAATATTCATCCTTTGGAATGGACTCTGATTTAAAATTTGAAAAGAAAGATAATTTATTTGGTCAGTTTACCTGACAATATTTGAGCTTGTTTGAATTAGAAACATTTAAATTTGTTCATTGTAGATCTTTATATTCCATTGTATATTTATCAGTTTATATAGACAATTTTTAAAATAAGCTAAGCATCGTTTACTGAGCCAATTGAACAGATAAAGTAGATAAAGCTATCTTGATCTAGATAAAAATATAAAATAAAGGAATAATGTCAGATTATTTAATCTCATCTTTCTGTCATTTAAACATAGAAAAATAGAACATTTACAAGCTACTGTAGTTTATAATTTAGATATGATCTTATTATTTTAGGTTAAAGCATTTTTTTTGAGGAAATGGTTGAAATAAAGTTTGGTTATAAATATACAAAAATTGTTTGCAAAAAAGGGAGAAAACATAGAAATTTTTTTTCTAATGAAATGTCCAAAATATTGAAATGACTCTATATTGTTGTCAGATTTTGAATATGAATGATGAATTTATAAAAAGTATTTTTATGTTAACAGATTTTGACGTAAATGTTATATTGTTAATGGTTTTCATGAATCTTTTTAGAATACTGTTTCAAGGTATTATTACCAATAAATGAAAGTTTTCACTTATAAATATACAATACTAAATATTACAGTTAATATTTTATTGATTTGTTATGTTTGCGTTTGTTAGGTAGAGAAGAACCCTAACAATACAATGAGATACGGTGATTTCATGGACAAATTTTACGGTCAACATATTCCTTCAGCACAGAGTAGAATTGGTGGTTTTCAGAAGTAAGTTTTATCTGTATTACCTTCATGCATCATACAATGAAAAAAAAATTAATGCAGAAAAATTTAAGGTGTTCTACTCAAAACTTGTAGAAAATGTGGAGAATAAAATGAAAAACAGGAAATACCTCACCGTCAGACCAATGCCAAAATGTTTTAAAAAATCATAAAAACAGAGACAAAATTAAGAACCCTAACATATAATATATAATATCTCACTTTCCTGGCTTGGTATACATGCACTTCAATAAATAGTGTTATAGGCCTAAACCTCTTAGTGAAATGATGTGATCATGTAATTGTTTTATATGTATGTGTAAAATGCAGACCCTCACCTATAGTGGTTAGCAGCATTATTGTAAAGAATACTGAAACATAATATTACACTTTTTATATGATATATTTGTTCTTTGTAACACAGAAGTTGTTATAAATATAATATTAGTTCTATAAAAGGGAGATAATTGCCTTAACCATGGTTTAGATATTAGGTAGTACACAAGGCTAACCAGACATAACAGAGAATCCCAAATCTAATTGTCAATACACAAAATGTACCATCTTTCTTCATCTGTATGAAAGTGAGAGAAAACTTTTCAGCAAGGTGTTGATATATCTTCTGATGGTTGGTTGGTTTATGGAGTTTAATGCCACTTTCAACAATATTTCAGTTATGGTGGTCAGTTTTATTGGTGGGGGAAACTGGAATACATGGAGAAGACCACCGTCCTGTCGCAAGTCACTGACAAACTTTATCACATAATGTTGTATTGAGTACATCTTGCCATGAACAGGGTTTGAACTCACAACTTTAGTGGTGAGGCACTGATTGCACAGGTAGTTGTAAAAAAAAACTTTTATAAAATATCTTTTAACTATTTTTCAAAAATCCTTGACTTAAATAGTTTAGTACTCAGAAGACAGTGCTGTTGTAAAAAGGCATTTGAATACGTACTGCTAGCTCAAGTATAGTGCATGGGTTGTGAAATTTAAGCTGCATATGTGGGAACAGTTGGTATACCACTATCAATTTGTGGAAAATTTCAAATGTCTTTAATGACAGAATTGAAGTGATCTGTTTTGTCATATAAAATCTAGCAGAAATTATGAATTAACAACAGAAATGTTAAACTTATAAAAAAAACTTGCAGCTCAGCTCATTTGGGAAAGGTTCTCTGATATTGCTTCCAAGTTCCATCCCATGACTTACAAATCTAGTACATATGGAAATAAAATGGTACATTTAAAAACAAATTCTGTAAACACTTTTTAAGGTTAAATTTTCTCATCTAGTGAATTTTGAATTTTGGGAGAGAAAAAACATGTTATCATTGCACTAAGTAATTCAACCACATATTATTTTGATCCTGACCCATAAATAGTGTTATAGACCAAGTTGTTACCTGTGTCAGAAGACAAGATATTTCTATACCACACAAAATCCAATACAAAAATTGTAGTAAGAGGCAAAATCAATACATCTACGTAACACTCAAATACAAGATCACTCACATTCCTGTCTTGATACAGGCACTTCAAATACAAGATCACTCACATTCCTGTCTTGATACAGGCACTTCAATTAAAAGTGGCTGGGTTAAACTAATTTTATGAACCTAAACTAATGCAGAAATCATTTTATGTATTTTTCAGGATGGGTTTACCTCCTCAATCAGCAAGAGAAATGAATGTTGATATGATAGAAAAAATGCTAAGAGATAAGGTTAGTAGAAAAAAGATAGTCCTCACGATAAGCACATGTCCTCCTCCAATTAAACTTTGTAGGACCAGTACATTTTTCATGCAGTTTTTATTTAGAACTATAAAAAATAAATTCAAGAATTTGATTCGGACGTAAATTAAAATTTTCATTTCAAGGACGGAAAAAATACTTGAAATATTGAAGGGTTTATTTGTCTTGGAATCCTGTTATTATCCCCCCGCGATAGCAGTGAGGGGATATAGTAATAGTGTCCGTCCGTCCATCTGTCTGTCCGTCCGTCACATTTTCTTGTTAGATTTGGATAGATTTGAATAAATTTTTGCATGTGGCTTGTAATTATCATTATCTTGGATGGGTTCTTACATGGAAATATTTCAAATAAGGGTTTTGGGGGGAAATCTTAATTTTTGGTTGAAAATCAACAATTTCGAGAATTGTGTCTTGTTTACGCGATAACTTGAGTAAACATGGATAGATTTGAATAATATTTTACATGTGGCTTGTAATTATCATGGTCTTGGATGGGTTCTAACATAGAAATATTTGAAGCAAGGGTTTTGGGGGAAAATCTTAGTTTTTGGTTGAAAAATCAACAATTTTGAGAATTGTGTCTTGTTTATGCAATAACTTTAGTAAACATGGATAGATTTGAATAATGTTTGCATGTGGCTTGTAAGTATGTAATACATTAAGACTGCAAGGCTGCTTTCTATAAATATATAAAACTAAATATTATGCAAGTGCGGGGGGATACGTCGCACATTCATGGTAAAGGTAAAAGGTAAAATATATTTAGGTTTAAAAATTTCAACATCATACACAAGTGTTTAAAAATTTCTCGTTAAGTTAAAAATAAAACATAAAACTGCCATCTTTAACTGAAACTTCAATCCACCAATTGTAGCTGCTGAGAACTTTCTCACCAAGGATAGCCCATGAAAGCCATTCAGCTTATTTCCAATGCGCTAGGCAGTTCTTTTATTAATGTATGTCAATGCTCAATAATACTTAGGGGGAGATAATTCATTTTACAAACACATTTTTAAGATGTGTATGCTATATATTTACCTTCTTTTCAATCTTCATAAGTAGGTAGAAAATGCACAGGTGCTAAAATCTAATATATTTATTTTATTAATTTATTGATTATTATTGGAAAACTTGTATTTTCAGATAAGTGGGAATCTGAAACCTGTCGTAAAAGCTCTACAGTTGTTTGACTATAACAGGGATGGAAAAATACAAAGACATGAGTTAAGACGTGTCATAGAAAATTACTGCTTCAAATTGAATGACCAACAATTTGACAAGTAAGCTTAAAAAATACAAAGACATGAGTTAAGATGTGTCATAGAAAATTTCTGCTTCAATTTGAGTGATTTAATTATTATTATTAAGCTTTGCATCATAAGTTCATAAACTATTAATGGGTCAGTAAACAATGGATTATGTTTTTTTGCACTACACATTTTGTACTGTCAGCAATTTTCATTAATATTGTATGTCAATTTGTAATGGTCAGGGCTCACACTATTTCATGATTCAAGCAAAGAAGTCACCTTGAGAAGGTTGACTTTGCTTTCTAGTTGATAAAAAATGAAAAGCAAGACACCTTGTATTTTTGAATAGTAGTTCTATGTCGCCCGAGTATTTTTTTGCGATGTGTCATGTTTGAAAATTGGGATATTGTATTTATTCAAATCCATTAAAAAGTAATCCATTATCGTTCAAAGAACTTTTTTTATTCCTTCAAAAACTAATAAAAATGGTGTTATCAGAATGGGACGCAATCATACACACTGCAGAGGGAATTGTTTATCGAAGCTACTTTTTTCAAATGCACTTTCAGTGTTTTGGAAATTTTGTTTTGCTACTAGACATGTTCTGCCTTTTTTTATTATAGATTATGGCAGAGATATGACTTCCATCACACTGGTTTGGTAAATTACAAGGAGTTCCTACATAGACTAGGTGTAGCAGTCTCTAATCAGTTCAAACCATTACCAGAAAGTGCCAAAGGAGGTAAACATTCAACAGATTGTATGGTTAATGGCTAATTAATGCCACTTTCCACAATATTTCAGTCATATCGTAACTGTCAATTTTATTTAGAGGCACATGTCGTAATCCTAGAAAACCGCCAACCTTTTGGAAATAATCAACATCTTTTATCACATAAAGTTGTATCAAGTACACCTCACCATGGTTGGAAATCAAACTTAACTTGTGATTGACACTAATTCCCTAGCTAAGTAAATGTAAATCCTTCTTCAATACGATCACCACCATAACTACCCAAATAATATTTCACCTTTGATGTGTTGAGTTTTATATCTATGGAAAATCCTTCAGAAGAAATCTTGTACATGTTCTGTTTTACAGAAAGATTATGAAATCATTTGTCCAAAAGTAGATTTAAATTGTTTTCATAATTCTTTTTACTGAAAGCTTTAGAAAATGGTTTGTCCAAAAGTAAATTAAAATTATTTATAGAATTCTTTTTGCCGAAAGCTTTAACAAATGATTTATCCAAAAGTCAATTAAAATTGTTTTCTTAATTTTTTTCCACAGAAAGCTTTAAAAAATGGTTTGTCCAAAAGTAGATTAAACTTGACTTCATAATTTTAATTCTTGGAACATATTATTGTTAAATATATTTTTTATATGTGCATTAAATCTATCGTTTCATATTATAATTGTGTATATTCTCAGATAAAAAAAAATATATATTATAATGCTAATGTATATGTTTTTAGTTTATAAATAGAATGGAAGCCAACTTTCTTTAATACTCCATTGAAGTGATCTTGATATAAATAAAATCTATTGTATTAGTTTAGTACTTTTTGTGTTGATTAGTTTCATGATTTAGTAATATCCCTTTTTCCCATGGTTAACTATCCGTACCTGGTTTTTTTCTCATTTGGTTTTTCTCTCCATTTGCACGACCAATTTTTGAACATTGATGAATGTAGATACTGCATGTTAATCATGTTACTTACCTATTTGAGTGGATCTATTTTCAGTCGTGTGCCACAGAAACCAGGTGACTTGTATCACATTATGCATGTTGTCCCTTAGATTATTGCATGTTTTATGTTCACCATATCGTTATTTCGTCCCATCCAGCGTTATAATATATATTGATTGTTATAATATACATGAACAATATTTTTAAGAGAGGTCAATATTTTTTGTATTTAAATATTGTGGAATAATTTTACTGACGTGTCGAATAAAGAGATTGGTTGTGTTGTTTTAGTATGTATAAAGTGGGCGTGGCATCAAAATTGTTTTCGTAACATTTATTATAATAACGTGGACAACTTGAAACCACTTGAATCTTGCACTGAAGCATGATTTTGTCTTGGCAATATGTTGGACTTCACTAATATTTGAAAAAAAATATTCCAAAGTGTTGAACTGATTGGTCGATTAACACTATCAACTGATTGGTTGATTTGAAATTTCTATAGTAGGTATCCAACTTTGAAATAGACTGGTCAGTTGCCATATGAAATAAGTTAAGAGATCATAATAAAATGACTATCTCAGTAAACTGTCTTGTTTATGAGTGAAAAGATGAATGTTTTAAGAGCAAGACATGCATGTCTATTCACTGTTGGGTCTGTCTGAAGACCAAAGCATGGTAAAAGCACATGCATGTATTATTGATAACTAACATTGTCTAGTACATCACATAGAATAGATGTTATAAGAATTCAAAGCTAAAGGTCAATCTATGAGCATCAATGGGTCAATGAAGAATAGAATGAAAAAATTACAAATAGATTTTTTAGTATGTCAATGACTAATTTATAAATTTGTGTAGGGGGTAATATTTATTGAAAATAATTGTTTCATTTTTATGTTACAATGGACTATTGTATAGAGAGGGGGTAATATTTATTGAAAATAGTTGTTTCATTTTTATGTTACAATGGACTATTGTATAGAGGGGAGGGGTTAATATTTATTGAAAATAGTTGTTTCATTTTTATGTTACAATGGACTATTGTATAGAGGGGAGGGGTTAATATTTATTGAAAATAGTTGTTTCATTTTTATGTTACAATGGACTATTGTATAGAGGGGAGGGGTTAATACTTATTGAAAATAGTTGTTTCATTTTTATGTTACAATGGACTATTGTATAGAGGGGAGGGGTTAATATTTATTGAAAATAGTTGTTTCATTTTTATGTTACAATGGACTATTGTATAGAGGGGAGGGGGTTAATATTTATTGCAAATAGTTGTTTCATTTTTAAGTTACAATGGTTTAGACTACAGTTAAACTTGGATGTGACAAAGTCTCAAACAATAATATTGTACATTATATTTTCAATACTTTAGGACATCTGTAGTAATAACATTTTTTTTTATCCCTTACCATAGCTCAAACTATTTTTAGTTTCAACACTATGAAACTTGAAGTTTTTCCACAGAATTAATATCAAATGTGTTGTTTGTGAATTTTTAACTTTTAATATGTTTATATAGTGGGGGTGTCAGATTTCATTCTTGAAAGAAGCAATACAAATAGATACATTTGTACATGTATTTTTACCCTTTCACAGATGGGATTTAAAATTTGCCAAAGACAAAAAAACTTTGAATTATGCAGTGTAATTGTCTACTTATTTGTAACTATAGTGACAGTAGAAATGGTGCGTATTATACAACAATGTATGCTATACACCATCAAGTATGGTACTTCATTTTCCATCTCATATATTTGTCTAGATCATTCATCACATTCAGGGCTTTCGATATTTCTCAGGTCTACCAGTAATTCACTATTTACACTTACAGGTTAAACTTTTTATTAAAATTTTCATGAATATCTTATACAACACTCTTTAAAAATGGTACCATCCCTTTTTGAAAGACCTGCACATTAATTCTCAGAAAATATCATTTCACTGTTATTTTTAGTGTATTTTTTGTTTAATTTACCAATCATATTTAAGACAGAATGAATGTTATTTGTGCTGATTAAATTTGTTTCAGCATTAATATGGCAACAACAAGGATCACAACAATCTGGTAAATTCTTTAAACAGAGACGAGAGGATGAAGCTTCCTTACAGAAGATGAACTTTAATCAGATTGAACTGGAATTCAGACACAGGGTAAATATAATAGACTCACTGGAACCACTGTTTCAATTTAAGCCAAACTTTGGTGGTTTGTTCATTGGACTGTCCTCTTTCAAGGTGATAACTGATATCCCTTTCCTGTTTTCAAGATAGCAACCATTACCAAAGATGGAAAATTGTTCAAATCACCATTACACCTACATTTTAAGCTGGAATTAGCTTTAAAGTCAAAATATAAATATTTGCTCTGGATACTTAAACATACATTCCATTTTATTTTCTATGAAATTGATCATTTCGTTGTTTTTTCATCAGTATGCAAATTATGAAACCACCAAACCAAATGATAGTAAACTTTCAGTTGAAATGCTTGACAGTCCAGGTCTCCATACAAGATGGCCAATCAAATCTAAAATTGATTGTCATGTAACATATACCATTGTAGTTAGGATTTTCAAATATACTTTACATTTTTCATGTTAAAATTATGTTTTAATGACATATTTCACTATTTTCACCAATAAAAGATTTGCAGGACATACAAAATACACAAAAAATTGTTTTGCAGTATTATTAGATAAATTTCACATTTTTGCTTGTTTCTAAGACTTTTTACAAAGTAAATCTGATGTCCCCATGACAATGTATGTATGTATGGTATTGTAATAATTAACAAGTTAGTAGAATATCTTTTAAATAAATTTAAATTTTGTCACACTGATACCAATTTATTTCCCAAATTTGTTTAAAAAAAAAAGGTTCTTAATATTTCAGATGAGAATGAACTACCTCAATTTAAAGAAGATATTTTTATCGTTTGATCGACATTTAGACGGATTCATCAATTTAGAAGATTTAAAATCAATACTTATACAATTTACGATACCAATGTCTGATCAACTGTTTACACAGCTAATGGAGAGGTACATACATATTTTTTTCATTTCTTCTGTGAGACAGCCTATTGAAGGTAAGGGTTATGTTGTTTAATGCCACTTATTTTCATTTCTTCTCTACATAGAGTTTTTCCCTGTCAGACAGCCTATTGAAGGTAAGGGTTATGTTGTTTAATGCCACTTATTTTCATTTCTTCTCTACATAGAGTTTTTCCCTGTCAGACAGCCTATTGAAGGTTAGGATTATGGTGTTTAATGCCACTTATTTTCATTTCTTCTCTACATGGAGTTTTTCCCTGCCAGACAGCCTATTGAAGGTAAGGGTTATGTTGTTTAATGCCACTTATTTTCATTTCTTCTCTACATGGAGTTTTTCCCTGCCAGACAGCCTATTGAAGGTAAGGGTTATGTTGTTTAATGCCACTTATTTTCATTTCTTCTCTACATGGAGTTTTTCCCTGTCAGACAGCCTATTGATGGTAAGGGTTATGTTGTTTAATGCCACTTATTTTCATTTCTTCTCTACATGGAGTTTTTCCCTGTCAGACAGCCTATTGATGGTAAGGGTTATGGTGTTAAGATGCCACTTTCAACAATATTTCAGTTATATAACGTTACGGTCAGTTTTTATTTGTGGAGGAAACTAGAGAAAACCACTGATCTGTCACAACTCACTGGCAAACTTTATCATCTAGTGTTGTATCAAGTACACCTTGCCATGAGCAGAATTTGAACTGACAACTTTAGTGGTGATGGGAACTGATTACACAGGCAGTTGTAAATCCACACAACCATATGATCACGACCTAGAAGGCTCCTATAACATCCCATTGAAATCAACTACATGTGTAAATGTGTATTTGTTCTGCCTAATATTTGTTCTTATGGATAATTTATTATAAGCAACTTCATAATATCTCTTTACTTGAACAAATATTTTATACTGTTTATTTTGTCAGAAATAAATATTGTCATATTTTTCCCTTGGAATAAATATAATGTAAAATTTGTTCCAATCTGAACAAATGTTAAGGTTATTTTTATTACTGAAGAAATAGGTTCTTCCTTTTGACATGAGCAAGCATCAGTTATTTTTATTACTGAAGAAATAGGTTCTTCCTTTTGACATGAGCAGGCATCAGTTATTTTTATTACTGAAGAAATAGGTTCTTCCTTTTGACATGAGCAGGCATCAGTTATTTTTATTACTGAAGAAATAGGTTCTCACTTTTGACATGAGCAGGCATCAGTTATTTTTATTACTGAAGAAATAGGTTCTTCCTTTTGACATGAGCAGGCATCAGTTATTTTTTATCTATGTATATGTTTAAATTTTAAAAGATAGTTTTAGTGGATTCAGTTTAATTTTCTAATTGCAGTGTATTGGACTTTTATCCTTTCATAATAAAAAAAAACTCAAAACTTTTCAATGGCTTCAGAAATTTTTCTGCAGTTCAATAGTTTAGAAGGGCCGAGTGACTCAATCATTTAGGTAGATGGAAAACCAAACAACTCATACAAGCCTATCTCCAATATGGCGTGGGTTCGCGCCCAGCTTTGTAAATTACAAAAAAGGGTGCACTCGACTCACAGCCAGAAGTGATAAAGTTTACCAGTTGCTTGCCCATGGTCGGTGGTTCTCTCCAGGTACTCCAGCTTCTTCCACCACTAAAACTGGTCGCCATGATATAATTAAATTATTGCTGAAAGTGGCATTAAACACAATAAATCAATAGTTTAGTTTGACTTGAAATTTGATTTATAATGATAAAGTTGGTTCTTTCTAAGTTATTCCTTATTGAATTGCAAAGAAATGAAATTTTTAAACAAAAATTGACTGTGCAAAATTGTTTTAAAAAAAATAAGAATTACATGTATAATAAATATTTTTATAATGTAGATGTGGTGTGAAAGGAAGTACTAAGGTATCATGGGAAGCTTTTCTAGATAAGTTTCAGGATGCACAAGCTAGTGGAAATGGACAGACAATTCCTATTAAACCCGCCCACAAGTAAGTCAGTTTTTAATGTATGACCTTACGGCTTGCTCTGCCTTTGACAAAGGCTTTGTATATAGATGATATATTAATTATTTTTCCCAGATTATTATATAAAGTTTTTATTAGTAAATATCTCATTCCTCATTCGTATAATGCCTTGGTGGTTTAATAGTTAGCTAGTTCTCCTCAAGTGCTGTAGATTGTAGGTTTGATTACAGGTCACAGGTCAAACTAAAGACTATGGTATTGGTATTTGTTGCTTCTCCTCTAAGTATGAGTAAGAACAAAGACTGGTGGGCTCTGAGTCACAGGTCAGGTCAAACTAAAGACTATATAATTGGTATTTGTTGCTTCTCCTCTAAGTATGCAGAAGTAATGAGTAAGAACAAAGACTGGTGGGCTCTGAGTCACATTAGAGCAACATGTCTATCCATGAACTCTTATTTTAGTCAGCTAGCACTATAAAAATTCAACTTCGCTATTGGTCACCATTTAGTATGAAACAGGTATCAACATCATCATCATCTCACAGAAGTAGCTTGTTCTGACCATGATACATTAAGACAGGTATCAACATCATCATCATCTCACAGAAGTAACTTGTTCTGACTGTGATACATTAAGACAGGTATCAACATCATCATCATCTCACAGAAGTAACTTGTTCTGACCGTGATACATTAGTAGCTTGTTCTGACAGTGATACTTTAAGACAGGTATCAACATCATCATCATCTCACAGAAGTAACTTGTTCTGACCGTGATACATTTAAGACAGATATCAACATCATCATCATCTCACAGAAGTAGCTTGTTCTGACAGTGATACTTTAAGACAGGTATCAACATCATCATCATCTCACAGAAGTAACTTGTTCTGACCGTGATACATTAGTAGCTTGTTCTGACCGTGATACATTAGTAACTTGTTCTGACCATGATACATTAGTAACTTGTTCTGACTGTGATACATTAAGACAGGTATCAACATCATCATCATCTCACAGAAGTAACTTGTTCTGAC
>MJUT01047965.1:57040-68853 GCA_002080005.1 Gigantidas platifrons | reverse complement strand
TTAACCTATTAATGAGGTAGGGAGAAGAACATTATATGTTTTAACCTATTAATGAGGTAGGGAGAAGAACATTATATGTTTAATCTATTAATGAGGTAGGGAGAAGAACATTATGTTTTAACCTATTAATGAGGTAGGGAAAATAACATTATATGTTTTAACCTATTAATGAGGTAGGGAGAACATTATATGTTTAACCTATTAATGAGGTAGGGAGAACATTATATGTTTTAACCTATTAATGAGGTAGGGAGAAGACCTCGTAAATTTATATCTAGTGTCTGATCCATTGTCTGTATAATTGTTTGCAATAAAATATGTTTAAAGTAAAAGTAATGAGTATCTGAATGTAGGTAAATGTGGTAAAAATATAATAATTTTTCTAGTATTTTTTGTTGTTTATTAATATTTTTTACTATTACAGACTCGTAAAGGTCGGGTAACAAGGAAGGAACTAAGAAATGTTGTAGAGAAATTTACATTCCGTCTAGAAGATGAACAGTTCAAACAGCTGATGTTAAAATTAGATCCATTTCATACCAATAATATTTCATACCATCAGTTCCTGGAATTGTTTGAAGAGAAAGATGATTTAGTGGTATGACATTTAATATGAAATTATATCTTCTTCTTTTTCTTTTTATTTTGAAAAAAAAAAAGTTTTTCTTAGGTAATTAGTTGGATTTACAGCTACCTGTGGAATCAGTGCCTATCACCACTAAAGTTTGAATCCTGTTTATGGCGAGGTGTAATTGATACAACATTATGTGATCAAGTTTGTCAGTGACTTGCGACAGGTCTGTGGCTTTTTCCGGGTACTCTGATTTCCTCCACCAATAAAACTGACAGCCATGATATAACTGAAATATTGTTGAAAGAAGCATTAAATACCATAACCCCTATACCTCAGGAATTTTCTACGATACATTTTTTGTATCTTGAAAATAAAAAAATCCATTATATATTGAATCAATCATGGAAACAATTTAAAATTCAATTAATGAAAAAATTATTATGGGAATTAATTAATTTGTCGCTGATGAGTTTTTGTCTGGTTACTTAGATTTCCTCCACCAGTAGAACTGACCCTCACAACATAGCTGGATTATTGTTTAAAGTGGTGTTAAACACTTGAAAAAAATAACCCATACTCTGTAATTAGTTAAATTTTCTCTTAACACACCAACTGGCTTGAAAACTATTTGAATAAAAAAAAATTTATGTACAAATCTAGGAAATTTTATTATACCCCCCGCAAACAAAGTTTGGGGGGTATATAGGAATCACCCTGTCCGTCCATCCGGCCGTTCATGTACCTTGTAAGTGCAACTCCTCCTAAACGGCTTATTGGATTTTTATGAAACTTTACACACTTGTAGCACACTACCTGCAGATGTGCCTGAAGGAATATGGTTGCTGTCCAAAATTTAAAAGGGGAGATAATTCAACTTATACTGTCTGTCCCATCCATGTACCTTGTAAGCGCAACTCCTCCTAAACGGCTTATTGGATTTTTATGAAACTTTACACACTTGTAGTACACTACCTGCAGATGTGCATGAAGGAATATGGTTGCTGTCCAAAATTTAAAAGGGGAGATAATTCAACTTATACTGTCTGTCCCGTCCATGTACCTTGTAAGTGCAACTCCTCCTAAACGGCTTATTGGATTTTTATAAAACTTTACACACTTGTAGTACACTACCTGCAGATGTGCATGAAGGAATAGGGTTGCTGTACAAAATTTAAAAGGGGAGATAATTCAACCTATACTTTCACGAAAAGGGGGGGGGGCATGTACCTTGTAAGCGCAACTCCTACTAAGCTGCAAGCGGGGGTATCACTCAGTGAGGTCACTCACAGTTCTAGTTTTTTATTATGATCGTTAGAATAAATTTCTGTTTCTAATACAAATTAAACATGTTTGATTAGAATTTCCATTTAATTTGATTTTGCATTAAATTTATTTATTTATTTATCGAATGTTTAAATTATGGTACATTCAGGAATTTTACAGCTTTATATCATGGGGATTAGGTATCATGGTATCAGAAACCAGATTTACTGGAGCCAAAACTACAAAATCTCTAAGTTTTCTCATATAAGCTACAAGCCAAACACTCATCAGAATAAGCTAGGCATTAACCTGTACTTATGATCTGACATAGATTTGTATTTATTTTTACAGGAAGGACACAAGTGGCTGAGATCTAATCATAAATTTAATGAGGTTGCAAAACCAGCAGTAATGGCATGGGAAACAGTAAGTACTCCCCCCTCCCAGTTTCTTGGTAACCTACATGAACAAGTACTTGCTGTGTCATTACCTGTGATTGAAATTATATTCTATTAAAATTTTTGAAGACACTATTATGGTCTGTAATATACATGTATACCGATGATGGCAATTATATAAACTTATGTCATTTACCAAAATATCACGCTTATAGCTTTAGAAGATGTCTAGTTTTTACCATCCAATGATTTTCAGTCACTGAACACTGCTCTCTTCTTTTATTAAAAACAATTATTTGATGTCTCCTAACAGTTATCTGTCTTTTTTAAATGATAATGAAATGTTAAAATCAGTTGCCAAAGATTGTAGAAACTGTAGACTTCTATATTTATTTGTTAACTTCTCTTAATTACAGAGGAAATCTGGTATTTCCTGATAAAATTGGGTAATTTTTAAATAGGCTAGATAAAAATTGCAACAAACAGATTATAGCATTTTCGCTGGTCAAGGTTATATTCATGGATATACCTGCAGAAATGCTGTAAATGTTTGCTGGTCATAAAAGTGAACTTCAGAATTGTGTAAGCTGATAGATAAGGATACATCATATTTTTCAACAATTTTATTGCCTAATTTTCAGATTGAAGAAATATTACGAGAAAAAATTACAGAAAATTGGAAGAATGTTAGTGGTGCCATAATGGACCACGATCATAGAAGAGAAGGAAGAATTCCTGCTTCTAAAATGAAGAAAGTTATAGATTTATATGTCTTACCTGTATCTGACAGCCATTTTGAAAGGTACTTATTATATTAACATTACCGTATTTTACGGACTATAGGTCGATGGGGACGATAGGTCGAATTGCTACTTTTCGGGTCAAATTTGGGGAGAATACTTAGATAGGTCGAAGCATTCCATAGGTCGAGGATGCCGATGACAACTTGGGCAAGTATGGTCACATGGAACGGGTTATTTTATTTTTTTGTACATCGGTAAGGATTTGTCCTACATGGCTACAACGATGTACTTCGGTAAGTATCTGTAAGTATTAGCTCAAGATTGCTATTCTTATGTGTCCTAAATGAAATATTATGAATGTTAAATTAAATAAAATTTAATTTTTAAACTTGTGTTTGTGTGTTTTTTTTTAGATGTCTGGTTTATAAAGCCATACCTCGATCATTCATACCAGGCCATCTGTGGGACTGGGTGTCAAAATTAGGTGGTAAACGGATGTTCATGCAATAAAATAATCAAGCTATGAAAACAATGTTTCAGCTTTTGCAGTTTTATTGACATACCTTCAAACTGTGTGTAATTTATGGTACACAAATATGTGATTGTCTCGGTCCAGCAAGTTTTCAATCAGCTGACCGCTGTTTTTAATGTGCCGACTGGGCTTCACCTGTGTTGATTATCTAATGGTGATTTTTTATTTGTTCATAATTGACCAATTTAAGTGTAGAACATTCTAGTTTAACGAATAGATAATTATTTTCCAGTATTATGAAGTATAAAAAGTGTGTCTGCACGTTTAATGTGAGATGTTCCGGTAATACATCCGACATTTTTTTAAATATGGTATAACCTCGTGTTGGATGGGAAGGCTATATTTAGATATGACATCACAGTAACCAAAAATAAACCAATATATAATAAATGTTCAACATTTGTTTCGACTGAGTTGTTGTTTGTTTGGTTTTTAATTCGTTATTTATATTTTCACCCTGTTTATTTTTCATGTTCATTTTTGTTGGAGCAATCAAATTAAAATTTAAATGCTGCTGTATACGACCGACGTGACTGTTGGAGGCATTTTTACTTTGATGTCAATTGTACAAAATCCACCCTTTTTAAAGTCACGGGAAGGATTGAAAAAAAATAACTATCAAAACAAACTTTATTACAACTATAACAATTGGTATAAATTAGCGGGCTTTGCTCTCATTGGGTTAATTAGGAAAAATACTAAAATACTCTTGATTGGATACCTTTGTTATCTAGTGATAAATATGATTGGTCTTTCATTTCCAGGTGTTACAAATCGACCAGAAATATTTACAAATTGTTAATTAATAAAACAACTCTTGATTGGACATCTGTGTGTTCTAATAATAAATTTGATTGGCCTTTTGTTTTCTTAAATTACTGGTAGACAATGAGATCATAACAAATCAACAAGATACATTTTTTATATTATATATTTTATTAAATAATACAATATTATAACTGATTTTAGCTAACACACTGAATATTGATTTTTCCGGATGTTGAACATGTTTTTTCCGGAATTGCAACCCAGTTAGTATACTTTTATTTACAAAAAATAACATCAAGAACATCGATGTAATACGAGTCTTGTGTAATTCAGAAATAAACCTACAACAAAATCCTAATTTTTATCAAGATTTTGTTTTAAGGATTCCTGATTATTTTAATTTAATCCTTGTATAGGTCGATGTGGACGATAGGTCGAAGCCAGCGTGTTGAGGAAAAAAAATATCGACCTATCGTCCGAAAAATACGGTATATATATTGGTGACAGAGATAAAACACACATGTAAACTTTGGCCAAATAAGTATACTTTGAGTACACATTTTCAAGATAGGAATTATTGAGAGAGGATATGTAGGTAAGATGTTTTTGACTGTTAGAGGAAAAAAGAAAGAAAAGAGAAACATGCTTGCAATCCTGATATGGTAATATTACAAAGGTACTTCATTAACTAATTATTGCTTCACTCTCATAAAAAAGGTATAAAGATAAAGTTCTCACCTGGAGTGCAGGATAAAGATAAAGTTCTCACCTGGAGTGCAGGAGATCATTGGTTTAATCCTTCTGTCAGGTCCAAGCATTGCACAATTGGTATATACTGGTTCTCTGCGAAGCATGCAGCAAAAAAAAAATCACTAACCCCCTCCAAGGGATGTTCAACAGTTTAAATCTAGACATCATCTATTATGATATGTATTGTATTTCAGTATGCTAAGTCGCTGTAAGGAGAATGCTGACGGGAAGGTGAATTATGTAGAATTCCTGGAGGCATTAAAGGTGGATGTTCGTCCAGGAGATCTGATTGGTCTGAGTCATCAAATTCACACTGGATGTGATGAACGTGAGGCCATACGTATGGGAGATCAAATGATCAGGTATTTATTGCTCTTAATACAAATCAGTATTGTTTGATTCATATAATTTAATTATAACCCCGCTCCACCGGAGGGGGGTGGGGGGTATACTGTTTTACCTCTGTCCGTCCAAGATATTTTTTATCGCATTTTTCTCAGCATCTATTGATGGCAGTAATCTGATATTTGGTCACAAACTTCATATAGGTATGCCATATTGTGGGAAGCGTTTTTGAACCCATAAAATTCTTAATTCCTGTTTGCCGACTTAGTTGGTTTTTATACACATTGAACATATATGCGGGGGTATCATAAGTGAGCATTAGCTCACAGTTCATCTTGTTATGTACAGTAGTCTAAAAAAAAACTTGAGTCCCCAACCATAACCCAGTTGACCTTTGACCTTCATAAAGTTAAAGGTTTTCTTTTTACAGTTTGAGGAAGGCTATTTTTAAGATCAGTTCATCCAAGCATATATTACGTAGGGTGAGATGAACTACTTTCAACAATAGCCTGCTAGATCTTTGACCATCTTCAAGTTTTAAGGGTCACAAATGTCAAAGTCAAAAGATGCTTAAACTTCATTTTGTAACTGTCTGCTTGTTTTGAAAATCGTTCAACAACTAGAAACAACATATATTTATAACTAATAATAATAAGAAGAAGAAATTTATTTAAAGAGTGGAGTACAGTTAGTACAAATTCATCTCAGATACAACCATACTCTTCAGCTGTCTATCTCTAGAAATCATCTCAGATACAACCATACTCTTCAGCTGTCTATCTCTAGAAATCATCTCAGATACAACCATACTCTTCAGCTGTCTATCTCTAGAAATCATTTCAGATACAACCATACTCTTCAGCTGTCTATCTCTAGAAATCATCTCAGATACAACCATACTCTTCAGCTGTCTATCTCTAGAAATCATCTCAGATACAACCATACTCTTCAGCTGTCTATCTCTAGAAATCATCTCAGATACAGCCATACTCTTCAGCTGTCGATCTCTAGAAATCATCTCAGATATAACCATACTCTTCAGCTGTCTATCTCTAGAAATCATCTCAGATACAACCATACTCTTCAGCTGTCTATCTCTAGAAATCATCTCAGATACAACCATACTCTTCAGCTGTCTAATAATATGGATACCTGTATTCCTTGGTTTTTGACATTTTATGTCATTAAAAAATGAGTGTGTGAATGGAAGATGTCTAATGTTAATCTTTATCCTGCAGACAACACAAGAATGATAGAAGAGCACGGAGTAGAACA
Source organism: Gigantidas platifrons (assembly GCA_002080005.1). Classification (NCBI taxonomy): domain Eukaryota; kingdom Metazoa; phylum Mollusca; class Bivalvia; order Mytilida; family Modiolidae; genus Gigantidas; species Gigantidas platifrons. The sequence goes on along the minus strand of MJUT01047965.1, from coordinate 62,205 downwards.
GGCATGATGACACCTGATGAAGTTATTATTAGATTGAAGGATCGTATGTCACAGCACCAAACACAGATACGCCAATCTTTTCTGTCTTTTGATAAAAGTGGAAAGGGAAAAGTCTTCAAAAGGCACTTTAGAGAGGTAGGTTTATATAGCTTTATAGATTAATTTCAGATGTTCAGGGGATCATGGTGGTTGAGTGGTTAGGGTCATTGACGTCTGACTACTAGCCTGACTTTGGCTATCCCTTAGATATCCCATTCAAATGTTAAGGGATTTTCAGATGCCTACCCATTGCCATGGGTTTCATAAGTCATTATGTAGATCTATCTGGGCCTTTCTTGCCCAATAAAGTCTGTTATTCACAATATAGCTAAAACAATTCATGAAAGTGACACCATTTACCAAACGCAAAATATTCTATCTTTAAATTTATATGTTTTTTGACGGCGACTTTCTCAATGAGAAATTGTGCCCTATATTCTATGTTCTATCTCAAATTTTAAATTGCTTATATACAGTCAAACTGCTCATGTGGTCACCTCTATTAAGCAGTCACCTGTAATAAAAGGTCACCTTTTTCTTGTCCGGTCATAGAAAATGTCATATAAACTGAACTGTTAAGAGGTCACCTGTCTTAAAAGACCACTGTTTCTTTGACCTCTTAATACAGGTTTGACTGTATTATTGAAATCATTTGAAGACCATGACACATGATGTTAGATATCCATGGCAATGCTATGACATATTGATATCTTTTACTACAGGTATTATCTAGTTATGGTATGGTATTATCTGATGAACATTTCCAAGAATTAACAAAAAAATTAGGATTTGAGAATGGTTCCCTGTCCTACACAGACTTCATTCAGGCGTTTGAAGATCCACGCTTCCACGGCCCTGGTGAGGAAATACAGAGAACAGGAAATCACCGTGTTAATCCTATACGAGGAGACGAGGAAGGAATGACTGCTGAACAGGTGGAGGCTAAACTACTAAGTAAATTAAGGGAAAACTTTGCTGTAAGTTTATACTGATATCAAGTTTTAAATTTGACTGGCTGATGAAAATTTAAAAGATCATATTTTTGCAAAGATTTTTTTTTTTAGTTCTAAAATATTATGTTTTATGTTATTTTGTCAGTACAAGACAATATGGAGTTTTAAGTAAGATTTTGATATTATACTGTGACACACCTTGTTGTCTTGTACTATAAGTCATTTCTCTTGATAGCTCTTTGTAAACATTTGGTCCATTCGTGGAAGCTTTTAGCAGCTATACAGTTAATCAAAGTAAAATCATCTGCTTCTTGACTTCAATGCAAATGAGGTTCAAATGTAAATTGAATTACTGTATAATTGGGTCACTCGCAAATGGTTTGAATTTAGTAAATTGGAAGTTCAAAAATAATTACCAGTCTTGTTATTTGCAAATCTGAATATTTATAAGAATATCATAGGTATTCGTTAAATTTTTAAAAAGTTCACATTCTTGAATTCCTTGTGAATTTAAACGAATTATAATTTATCATGTTTATTGGTTACCATTCCTGATTGTTTTACTTTTAATATTTAACAAAATACAATGAAACAAATATTTAATTCTAGTTCCTCTAGGATGATTGTCTAATTATTACCATATTCTTTTACAGAATCTAAGAGCAGCCTTTTATAAATTTGACGATGATCATAACGGACTTATAAATAAAGAAAATTTCCGTAGAATATTGGACTCTTTTATGTGTATTATGTCAGACAATGAATTTGAAATTCTATGTAAAAAATTAGGAATAGGAAAACACACTAAAATATCATACGATGAATTCCTACAAAGATTTGAAGTGCGGGACACGGCCGAAGGACATAAGTGGCTCAATTCTGTTCATAGGTAAAATAATTGTGTAATTGTATAGGTGGGGGGTGGTTATAGCATAATGTTGAGTGCACCTCGCCATGAACGGGGTTCGAACTCACAACTTTAGTGGTGATAGGCACTGATTGCACAGGTAGTTGTAAATCCAGCTACCATATGATCATGGCCACGACGGCCCCCGTGTAATTGTATAGATTAATTTAAATGTATTATATATATATATATATATCATCATGTAATTTATGTCTACCAAGCTAATAATGATTGACATTTTAAGAGTGATCTACTCATCAGCTTGTATGTTAAGGGATGGATGTGTACTTTGCAGCTGCTTTTCAGGATTTTTAAAAAAATGATCAGACTTTTGTTGGGCAAATGTTGAAGAAAGTCTGGATCTGTTTCTGCTCAATAAATCTAGTTTGCCTTTGCTTATGATTTCTTTTTAAATTTTGTAACAATTAAAAAATTAAAATTTAAAAAATTTTAAACAATGACATATCTTTTGCGATTTCTTTTTAATGTTATCTTTACTAGTTTTATTCTACAGTATGTTTGTTTTATGTACACATTTCACTAGGTCTAAGACCTACTTTAGCATGAAATTATCACACAAGGTTCAGAAAAATTTGGCTATATTTATCATCATGACAGTTGTGAATTTAATTTCTAACCATTGCAGACTTTTGACATTTGTTTTGACAGTAGATATTTAGAAATAAAGAAGGTAATTTAACAACAGTCTGTAATTTATTTGACAGATGGAATGACACACAACCTACCCCTGAATTTACTGCTGAAGGTGCCTTTGAAGCTATGAGAGAAAAGGTTCATTTACAATGGAGAGATATAGCAAAGGTCAAATGTTGCATTTTAATTTTCAAAAAAGTAGAAGTTGACCCTAATATTTGTGTACAACTAGAAGTGATTTTTATAACCACCCAGTTAACATGCTCACCACGAGTACGGTAGATCGTGGAGTCGAGCCCCGATCGGCTCTAACAAAAACTAAAAAATTGGTATTTGTTTCTTCTCCGCTAAGCACGCAACATTAAGGAGAAAGAGCAAAGAGCGGTTGGCTCGGAATCAGGATAATGTGTCCGAGTGTGGAGACATGTCTATCTACAGACTGTTGTTTCAGTGAGCTAGCACTATGAAAATCCAACTCAGCGTGTTGGTCTAGAACAAAGCAGACCTCATCATCATCTCATTGAAAATTAAGTTGTTCTCACCATGATATAGCTAAAAAAAATTGCTGAATTGGCATTAAACAACAATCACTCAATATAACCACCCAGTAAATGGACAAGGTAGTTTCTACACTTCATGGAATTGTTTGTATTCCATCCCCCACAATACTTATTTAGCCTTTATTAATTCACTTGACCTGCTAATATCATTTGTTATTAGTTGTCTGTAGTTGTTTCATATTTAATTCTTCTACTGCAAAATTACAAAACCAAATAGAACCAAACTTGACAGGGATGATCCTTGGGAAAAACAGATTCAAATTTGAACATTACTGCAAATAAAGTTGATCCTTTTTGGGGAGGGGAAAGGTGCCTAAAAGGAGAAAATGAAGTAAATGTATTAAACATAATGTATAGTATCTGTTTGTCTTCAGGCTTTTATGACAGTAGATTCCAGTGGTAAAGGTGTCGTTACTAAACGTGACCTCAGAGAATTATTGTATAGATTTGTTGTACCAATGGGACCACAGGAATTTAAAAAATTATGGAAAATGTAAGTTTTATTACCAGAAATTGTTGTGTATATATTACACTTCTATGTTTATTAAGTGGTCTGTCTTTTGACCTGTGATTGTAAGATGTATATATACAGTTGTATATATAGATTCTCCTTCAGTTTCCTGTGGGTTACGATATTTCTCCACTCAAGAGAGTTAAATTAAAAATTTTAACCACAAGCCGTCAGGCGAGTGGTTAAAATTTTTAATTTTACTCTCGAGAGTGGAGAAATATCGTAACCTAAAAGGGCAACTGAAGGAGAATTTGTTTCTCCCATTATTTAACACGAACTGTATTTCAAAAGCCGTCAAACGAGTCAAATGCGGGGAAAGGCATGAGACATTTTAATCCTCTAGAGGATTACAGATTTTTCCTCCACTGGTTCAGCGGGGTTAAAACGACGTCATAATGGGAGAAGTCTTTTTATCAACCTCAGATGTGTTAATAAGTCGAGAGGGTTATTACAGTCCCTTTGTAGCAGTAATGTCTCTTTACCTGTAATTTTGATATTTTTTCTTTGATTGTGTGAGATTGTCAGTATTAACGAACTAAATCTGACACTGAAAATTATCGGTCAATGTGATTGCAAACACATTATGATGGCAATAAAAACAATAACGTTAGTTTTGAAGGTCTTGACATACATTACCGCTAGTATCACGACTCGTCCTATCAGACTCACTGCTATGCTAGTTGTAATGTCTGTCTCGACATTCAAAACTGCTGTTGGTCTGTATTTACCTCATTTGACTTCAACATAACAAGACTTGACTATCTTAATTGTGTTATGCATAATATTCACCTAGCTGGCTGACAAGAGGTTTTTCTAAGCAAAAAAGATGTATATTGTACAAAACTAATTACGGTACATTTGTCATTACATCAGAGGAGATATTTCCTGAGTTGTGGATTCTGTATATCTTACATATTTTTCAATATATTTAGAGTCTGATTCTATGGTTCCATGTATTCACATGCTAATTCAATCAATTTTAATCCCATATTTTTTATTTAACTTCCACGATGGTACCATTAGACCCTGATATACACTGGTTTTCTCTGGGTACTCGGGTTTCCTCCACCAATAAAACTGACTGCCACAATATAGCTGATATATTGTTGAAAGTGGTGTTAAGCACCATAAATCAAACCATAAAGCCTGATATACTTATTAATGTAACTTTTTTCCCATGTAGGTATGATGATTCAGGTCGAGGATATATAACACATTCTGATTTCCTGTCCAAGATGGGAGTCTCGTCACTTTTTACTCCCTCTGATGATTTAGGAACCAGCAGTAAGATTATTGATGACAGTAAGAGAACATTACTAGATCATAATGAAACCCAACTTAAGAAACAAGAGAGGATAACTCTTCACCAAGCACAGAGAGTGGCGTTTATGACAGCTGAACAAGTTGAGAGACAATTAAGGTATGATTTATGTTTGTATTTAGTGTGACATTGTATTGTATGTCTTTAAAGGATATATGGCTTCTTATTACACCTTTGGTATCTTCTTATTACACCTTTGGTATCTTCTTATTACACCTTT
>MJUT01047965.1:42759-56897 GCA_002080005.1 Gigantidas platifrons | reverse complement strand
TATCTTCTTATTACACCTTTGGTATCTTCTTATTACACCTTTGGTATCTTCTTATTACACCTTTGGTACCTTCTTATTACACCTTTGGTATCTTCTTATTACACCTTTGGTATCTTCTTATTACACCTTTGGTATCTTCTTATTACACCTTTGGTATCTTCTTTTTACACCTTTAGTATCTTCTTATTACACCTTTGGTATCTTCTTATTACACCTTTGGTATCTTCTTATTACACCTTTGGTATCTTCTTATTACACCTTTGGTATCTTCTTATTACACCTTTGGTATCTTCTTATTACACCTTTGGTATCTTCTTATTACACCTTTAGTATCTTCTTATTACACCTTTGGTATCTTCTTATTACACCTTTAGTATCTTCAAACTTTTCTTAAATAAATATTGAATACAATTTTTGCTTACCCATGTTCTATTGAATTAACATTTTATCGCTGGGTTCTCTTACTATTTTTCTCTCTTTTATTAAAAGGGTCATGGTTATTGCTTGTTAAGAAATGATCAAAAATGCATAAACTTTAGACCCATCCCCCCAAGAGACCCTCATCATATTGTTTATTTTTAAGAGGTGTTCCCTTAAGACTTTACACTTTTGAATTAATACGACATTGCTTGTATTTCTTTAACATTTAAGGACCATGGAATTCTGCTAACAAGAGGTGATTATTTATGTCTCATTTAAAACAATTGTATATTAGATACATCTCATACAACCAGATTTTATAATGTCAAATTAATAAAAATGTGCTGTACATACTATTTCGCTTAAAGTCTGACAAACAAAACACATATATGGCATGTTATTTTTATGAAATCTTTATATTTGTAGGGACAAGATACGTGATAAATATCAAGACTTCTATACTGCCTTTAGAAAGTATGATACAAAGAAGAAAGGCTCATTATCTGTTAATGAAATACAAAGAGTACTGAATGATCTGAACTTCTTTATGAATGACGAGGAGTTCTTCAGATTAATGGACTCGTAAGTTTGTAAAACAGTGAATGATGGGATTCATTTTTAATGACCTGATTGATTGTTGTTTAACACCAGGTAATCAATTTTTCAGCTATATTATGTCAAGAACCAGTTGTTTTGATGAGATGATATCTGTATTTTGTATGGATAACCCAAATACTGTGAAGTTCAATTGACATTCATTAATCCCTTCTTCTTCAACATGGAAAGTTCTTGTTTAAATAAAAAGGCATTTATGATAATTATTAGTCATATTTGGATTGGATAATCGGAAAAATCTTTCAACACAATATGGCTCAATGACTATCCCAACGATCCTTTTGTGATATGGTTTTTCTTAATCTCGTTGAGATTAGGATTCCGAAGAAATTTTTGTCTGTATCTTCATCCTAATCTCGTTTCAAGCCCGATCTAAGGTATTCTGGAAATTTTAAATTTGACCCACCGGTGCATTCCGATGGATATTTTGGCATGGATGGATTGTGTCAGATCAAGTGCAGGTAAAATTTCATAAATAGACATATTTTCCAGTTCAAATCTGCAAAAATATTGATATTTCCTTACCTTTTACAGCGTATATCTGACAAAATAATCCAAACTTCACTTTAAATGGTCCGCCATTTTACTGAACTATAGAACTACACCACATGATCAATAATCGTGACGTATTTTGGTATAGTCTGTTTTGTAGTTCGAGATGTCGATGTCAGGATACAAGTAATAAAATAATTTGACATCCACATCTCGAACTACAAAACAGACTATACCAAAATACGTCACGATTTTTGATCATGTGGTGTAATTCTATAGTTCAGTAAAATGGCGGACCATTTAAAGTGAAGTTTGGATTATTTTGTCAGATATACGCTGTAAAAGGTAAGGAAATATCAATATTTTTGCAGATTTGAACTAGAAAATATGTCTATTTATGAAATCTTACCTGCACTTGATCTGACACATTCCGTCCATGCCAAAATATCCATTGGAATGCACCGGAGGGTCAAATTTAAAATTTCCAGAATACCTTTGATAGGGCTTGAAACGAGATTAGGATGAAGATACAGACAAAAATTTCTTCGGAATCCTAATCTCAACGAGATTAGGTTTTTCTTAGACTTAAATGATCCATCGTAATAATTGTTAGCCATATTTAATCTGGATAACCCAAACTCTGATGCTTCAAAGTAAAATTATCAGTCCCTTCTACTTCGACACTGTAAAGTTCAAGTGTAACTTAAATAGATCACTTCATAATAGTTGTTAGCCATATTTAATCTGGATAATCCAAAACTTGGATACTTCAAAGTAAAATAATCAATACCTTCTACTCAACACAAAAACCTTTGACTGTAATTACAAAATTTTATATTATAGAATTGGTTTGAGAACAAACAAAAGCCGGTTGAACTATGAAGAATTCTTACATGCTTTTGAGGATGGTAGAAAATCAAGTTACGGCCACCGAGCTACAAAGATAGATATCGTAGAACATCATGGTCTGTCTGCACAGGAAGCCGAGATGAGAATCAGAGAACATGTCGCTCAACAAACAGATGTGCTTGGAAGAGTAAGATTACCTTTTTTTTCAAGAGAACCTGATGAAAATTCAAACAAAATTCTTGGTGGAAAAACACCCACTGAATAGTTTGCTCTTGAAAAATAGAATATGGTTTTCATATTTCGAATACTTATTGGTTTTTTTTTTAGAAATAAATTTGACCCTATTTTAGATTCCAAGAATGTTTTTGAATGTATTTTCTTAAAATTGAAAATTATTATATCTATTTATAATTTAAAAATATAAAAAAAGATATAATTGAATACTATTATTTTACTGTGCAATAATGTTGAACATTTAAAAAAATTTAATTGAATTTCCTTTGTAGGCTTTTGGATCATTTGACAAGACAGGGTCAAACCTAATATCATCAGAAGATTTCAGACGAGTCCTCGACATCTTTGTGTTTAAACTGACAAACCAACAATGGAAACATTTATTGTCAAAGTTACAGACGGCTGACAATAAGATCAATTATGCTCTGTTCCTAGATCAATACAACCAGACTGAGCAAGAGGTAAGAAAAGGGAAATAACTCTTTATTTTATGCACCAACTAAAGTGAAATTTTACACTTTACAAATCAATACATTTGATCTCTGGACAACTTTTCTTTAAGTATTTTGAAATATTAAAAATGAGACTTCTTTTTTTTTTTAAACTGTTTTCAGATATTTTGGGTGAATTTTTACCCAATAAACAGTTCTTTTGAATTCAATGAAATATGAATCTCCTTTTCGTGCCAATATTTGAACAAAAAATCCCTGTACAATATTAATAAGGTATCTAATAAAACAAGATATATACCCCCCTCCCCCCCCAAAGACTACCTATCAAGAAAATAATTTGTTGTATTTATCAATTTTTATGAATTTTTTTTTAATTTAGTTGGTAAGTGATTGCACATTACAAATATAATGGCAGATTCATGCCATCTGAAGAGGTCAGGGAGGTCATAGGTCAAGTTCAATGTGCTGGAATGAAATTTTTAAAGCTTTATTAGAAAGGCTGAAATAAACTTCTAGTTTTGATATTTTATAGGACACAGAGAAATGGTTAGCAGCTTTACAAAAATCAATCCGAGACCAGAATTCATCAGCGTTGGCGTCAGATGATATCCAGGATCGTATTCGTGAGGCTGTACAGGGACATTTTTACATTCTCACACAAGCTTTTGCCGACGTAGATTTTGCTGGCATAGGAGCTGTAACTAAAGACGATTTCAAAACAATTCTCACCAAAAATGTCATGAGACCAACAGATGAACAAGTAATTGTTTTTTGTACCTATGTCTATCATGCTTGCCATTTTTTAGTTCAAAGTTAAATTTGTTAACTGTTTTCAACTGTTTTATTGTGCAACTAAACTTGAATCCACATTTTATATTAAGCAGGGTTTTTTGGCACATTCATACAATTTGGCAAAAAATAAAAATAAACCAATGCAGACTATACTTATATTTAGCAGTTTGATGAAAAAAGTTTGAAATAAAATAGTTATCTTCAATTTAAGACTAAATGTATACATTTTATAAAAATATTCAACAAATAATATTGCACATAAAAATATAAATCTTTATTAAGCTGCGATATAATGATTTAATTTTCTTTCAGTTTGACACACTTTGGGCCAGTTTACCCGTCAATGATTTTGGCAATCTAGATTACAAAGAATTTTTGAGGAGATACTCTTCACAGAGAAATGATCTCAAACTGAACTCACAGAGACCTGTATCAACAATGCCTGGTGTTCGTGCTCCATCACGAGCAATGAGTCGATCAATGACACAGGTAAAAACAAAAACACAATGATTTAAGATAATCCCCCCCCTTTTCTTTTTTTTTTAGATGTGCTTAGTTTTATGGGAGTAATTAAGTAAATATGTAATGTTTAATGACCTGTTTATGCAATCAAATGATTTGCTATTCCTTGAACTCACACTAATATTGAGGATTTTGTCTAGAAAATATTAGGAATTTAGAGTACCAAGAAATAAAGAAAATTTTTAAAACTGGGTGTTCAGGATTTTAATATTTTATTAGTTCATTTTGTCTGCAGAGATTGCCATATCCATATATTTTTTTATCGTGTCTTACAGTTAGATTTCGATCATTCAGGTAGTAGAATGCAGATGTGAGATTGCCATATACATATATTTTTATATACGCCCGTCTCGAAACGGGCCATATTATGTGATTGGGTATGGCGGGTGGGCATCCACACAGGTTTCCGCACAATAACTTTAGTTCTGTATATCGGATCTTTACCAAACTTGGCCAAATGATTCCCCTGTGGAAGGGGAAGAACTCTATTTATTTTGGGGTCATTAGGTCAAAGGTCAAGGTCACCATTACTATAAATATAATTTTGACAACAGGGTCGTTTCCGCACGATAACTTTAGTTCTGTATATTGGATCTTTACCAAACTTCACCACATGATTTCCCTGTGGAAGGGGAAGAACTCTATTTATTTTGGGGTCATTAGGTCAAAGGTCAAGGTCACCGTTACTATAAATAGAATTTTTGACAACAGGATCGTTTCTGCACGATAACTTTAGTTCTGTATATTGGATCTTTACCAAACTTGGCCACATGATTCTCCTGTGGAAGGGGAAGAACCCTATTTATTTTGGGGTCATTAGGTCAAGGTCACCATTACTATAAATAGAATTTTTGACAACAGGATTGTTTCCCCACAATAACTTTAGTTCTGTATATTGGATATTTACCAAACTTGGCCACATGATTCCCCTGTGGAAGGGGAAGAACCCTATTTATTTTGGGGTCATTACCATTATACCGTTTGATAATTTATATAGACGGGCGTATTTTGTGATGCACACATTTCTTGTTTATTGTGTTTTACAGTTAGATTTCTATCGTTCAGATGTGAGATTGCCATATGCACATATTTTTTATACCCCCCGCAAACAAAGTTTGGGGAGGTATATAGGAATCACCCTGTCCATCCATCCGTATGTCCGTCCGTCCGTCCGTCCATCCATGTACCTTGTAAGAGCAACTCCTCCTAAACTGCTTATTGGATTTTTGTGAAACTTTACAGTTGTAGTACATTACCTGCAGATGTGCATGAAGGAATATGGTTACTGTCCAAAATTTATAAGGGGAGATAATTCAACTTATACTTTCACGAAAAGGGAGGGGAGGGCATGTACCTTGTAAGCGCAACTCCTCCTAAGTGGCTTATTGGAATTTTATGAAGATTTACACACTTGTAGTACACTACCTGCAGATGTGCATGAAGGAATATGGTTGCTCTCCAAAATTTAAAAGGGGAGATAATTCAACTTATACTTTCACGAAAAGGGGGGGGGGCATGTACCTTGTAAGCGCAACTCCTACTAAACTGCAAGTGGGGGGTATCACTCAGTGAGGTCACTCACAGTTCTAGTTTTTATTGTGTTTTACAGTTAGATTTCGGTCGTTCAGGTAGTAGAATGCAGATGTCTCGTGCTCATTCTCGTTTGGCCACACCTTTAATTAATGCAGAATCAGTGGAAAATAGATTGAAAAATACAGTATTTAGGAACTGGAAAGATATACAGAGACAATGTAGAAACCAGGACAGAGAAAACACTGGAACAATTACAGTTGAACAGCTACGAGGTTTGTAAATGATAAAAATTAGATGTATGAAAGAACACTTATCACTTAACACAGTGGGTGCTGGAGCATGAACTTACCCTTCAGGAGTTCACCCCCAGTGTATTGAGTTCACCCCCAGTGTATTGAGTTCACTCCCAGTGTATTGAGTTCACTCCCAGTGTATTGAGGATTTCGTTTTGCTCAATTTCAAGATTTCTGTGTTACGTTTTGTATATCATTGTCCTTGTTCTATTTGCCACTGTATTTCATGTCTTCTTTGATTTAAGTCTTCTGATTACCCCTTTGGAATCTTCAAACTTTTACTGAGGAGCAAGTTCAGGGGTTCAAAATTATGTAGATCTGGGGTTCCGTGACCTTTCACTATTGATATTGGACTTCTACATTAGGTATTAGGTGTATTCACAGACCTTCTGATTGTCGTTTGTAGTGTCATTATCTATTGATATTGGACTTCTACATTAGGTATTAGGTGTATTCACAGACCTTCTGATTGTCGTTTGTAGTGTCATTATCTTTTGATAAGTTTATTAAACTATTTAAACATCTTGTACATCAAATCATAGATCTGCTCATTTTGTTGCAAATTTTCATTAGAAATGATATTTAACTGCAGTTGTTAAGTTGTATTTTTTTGCAAAGAGAACTGTCATTGTTGTTATTAACTTCCGGAAAACAAACAAAAAGGCAGGATGTATAAAACATGTATGTCAATCCCGATTTACTAAGAATCATTTTCTGCATGTATCTATGTCAATCACAGAAAACCAGTACTCTTAGCCAAAATGGACCTATTTATTTTGTGACATAATTATGTCCCCCAAACGAAGGTTGGGAGACATATTGTGTTTGCTCCGTTTCTTCTTATTATAATTATTCTTCTTCTTTCTTTCTTTCTTCCACCAAAAGTTTGTCCGACAGATTTCTCTGCGACTATTGAACGGACATCAATGAAACTTCACAGGAATGTTAAGCACTATGAGTAGATGTGCAGACTACTTTCGGAATTTTCAAAATGGCTGCCGTTGCCATGGAAACTGCCAAAATGCTAAAAAATTGAAAAACACAAAAATGATCATAGCAGGTTACTTTCTAAACAGAAATTGATGAAACTTGATAGGAACAACATCCACATCTGTTGGAACGAGATAAGCCAAAAAAATCGGTCGGTTGGACAAACTTTGCCGCAGTTGCCATGGAAACAAAAAAGGGGGATTTAAAAAATATTTGGATTCCTTTCATCAAACTTCATGAAACTTTGTAGTAATATCCACCGTAGTGTGTGACAGCTTTTGGGGGGGGGGGTTGAAAAAAATTAAAAATGTCGGCCGTTGCCATGGTAACCAAGGTACAAAATGGCCACCAAATACAAAAATCCTCCGATTTGGGCGAAATTTGGTTTCCAAGTAGATTATGATGTTTCGAATTGATACTCATCGTTGGTTTGCTATGGTGGCCATTTTGAATCCAAAATTGCCACCGAAATACAAAAATCCTCCGATTTGGGCGAAATTTGGTTTCCAAGTAGATTTTGATGTTGGGAATTGATATCCATGGTTTGGGAGCCATATTATGATCCTTCAGATCATATCATATCTTGCGTATTGTACGTTTGGGACATTTGTAATGCTCTGCGTTACAGTAACCAATATTTTTTTTATGAAATCGTTATGCATATTGGGCATTGAATCTAGTGTATAGTAATCAAAATCAGTAAAACCCCTCTGTAAAAAATTTTGTCTGACAGAACTTTTTTTAGACACGATATTTCCTCGAGTGCTCAAGTCTTCTGAGACAGCTTTAGGTCATATCTTCTCACATCAATGTAAAGCTAAACAATTCAAAAGGTACAAAGTGAATATTGATAATTGCTTAAAATATTCTGAAAACAGCATTCCTAACAAGAAGGCAGACCTTCAGAGTATAAAACTGAAAAGTCCAGGATCTTTCACTTTAGAAAATAATTTTGAACCCCTGAAGTTTAATAATTTGTGTTATATATTGGTGGGTAATTAGGTCTCCCAAGCAATGTATGAAGACTTATTAATGTTTTTGGGGCTTTTCTGTGTGTTGTTATTGACTAGTTGGTTCTGATATGATAATGGGTGTTTAATGCCACCATTTTTTTTTTATTTGGTGGAGGAAGACAGAGTATCTGAAGAAAAACCATTGACCATTGACTAATAAGTTATTAATAAACTTTATCACATAAATATTTACACAATGGATTTTTCTGGATATATTGGAACTAGTTGCATAGGTAGATCCAATTACCGTATGATCACGACAAGAAGAAAACCCTAGGCTGAACAAACAAGAACTAAAATGATAAAGGTAAGGCTCAATCTTTTAAGTTTTCATGCAGTATTTTGCAGATGATTGTTTGTCTTTTTGTACTTTTATTTTCACCATTTTATTGTCTGTTCTTCTTTGATTTAAAGATTTCTTATTACCCTTTTGGTATCTCTAACAAACCCCAAATAAACTCAATTTATCGTTTTATTGTAGACATTCTTATAGCCAATGGTGTTGACATGCCAGAAGAAGAATTTTATGATTTGATGACGAAGTATGACTTGAAAGAAAATGGAACGTTTTCATATGTTGAGTTCTTACGTCATTTTATACTGTCACTGAAACCTAAAGAAGAGTCAAATCTGATGACAAGACGTCGTTTACCTCCAACAAGGGCTTCGGTATGTATTGAGTAATAAAGGGCTTCGGTATGTATTGAGTAATAAAGGGCTTCGGTACATATTGAGTAATAAAGGGCTTCGGTACATATTGAGTAATAAAGGGCTTCGGTACGTATTGAGTAATAAAGGGCTTCTGTACGTATTGAGTAATAAAAGGCTTCAGTATGTATTGAGTAATAAAGGGCTTCGGTACATATTGAGTAATAAAGGGCTTTGGTACGTATTGAGTAATAAAGGGCTTCAGTACATATTGAGTAATAAAGAGCTTCGGTACATATTGAGTAATAAAGGGCTTCGGTACGTATTGAGTAATAAAGGCCTTCTGTATGTATTGAGTAATAAAGGGCTTCGGTATGTATTGAGTGATAAAGGGCTTCAGTACATATTGAGTAATAAAGGGCTTCGGTACGTATTAAGTAATAAAGGGCTTCGGTACATATTGAGTAATAAAGGGCTTCGGTACGTATTGAGTAATAAAGGGCTTCGGTACATATTGAGTAATAAAGGGCTGCGGTGCGTATTGAGTAATAAAGAGCTTCGGTACATATTGAGTAATAAAGGGCTTCGGTACGTATTGAGTAATAAAGGGCTTCTGTATGTATTGAGTAATAAAGGGCTTCAGTACATATTGAGTAATAAAGGGCTGTGGTACGTATTGAGTAATAAAGGGCTGCGGTATGTATTGAGTAATAAAGGGTTTCGGTACGTATTGAGTAATAAAGGACTTCGGTACATATTGAGTAATAAAGGGCTTCGGTACATATTGAGTAATAAAGGGCTTCGGTACGTATTGAGTAATAAAGGGCTTCGGTACGTATTGAGTAATGAAAGGCTTCAGTATGTATTGAGTAATAAAGAGCTTCGGTACATATTGAGTAATAAAGGGCTTCGGTACGTATTGAGTAATAAAGAGCTTCGGTACATATTGAGTAATAAAGGGCTTCGGTACGTATTGAGTAATAAAGGGCTTCGGTACCTATTGAGTAATAAAGGGCTTCGGTATGTATTGAGTAATAAAGGACTTTGGTACATATTGAGTAATAAAGGGCTTCGGTACGTATTAAGTAATAAAGGGCTTCGGTACATATTGAGTAATAAAGGGCTGCGGTGCGTATTGAGTAATAAAGGGCTTCGGTATGTATTTAGTAATAAAGGACTTCGGTACGTATTGAGTAATAAAGGACTTCGGTACATATTGAGTAATAAAGGGCTTCGGTACATATTGAGTAATAAAGGGCTTCAGTACATATTGAGTAATAAAGGGCTTCGGTAGATATTGAGTAATAAAGGGCTTCGGTACGTACTGAGTAATAAAGGGCTTCGGTACGTATTGAGTAATAAAGGCCTTCTGTACGTATTGAGTAATAAAGGGCTTCGTTACGTATTGAGTAATAAAGGGCTTCAGTACATATTGAGTAATAAAGGTCTTCAGTACATATTGAGTAATAAAGGGCTTCTGTACATATTGAGTAATAAAGGGCTTTGGTACGTATTGAGTAATAAAGGGCTTCAGTACATATTGAGTAATAAAGGGCTTCGGTACATATTGAGTAATAAAGGGCTTCGGTATGTACTGAGTAATAAAGGGCTTCGGTACATATTGAGTAATAAAGGGCTTCGGTACGTACTGAGTAATAAAGGGCTTCGGTATGTATTGAGTAATAAAGGGCTTTGGTACGTATTGAGTAATAAAGGGCTTCGGTACGTATTGAGTTATAAAGGGCTTTGGTACGTATTGAGTAATAAAGGGCTTTGGTACGTATAGAGAATTAAGGGCTTCCGTATGTATTGAGTAATATCGTTAAATGTCTTATAAGACTTTGAAAATGAAAACATTTAAATGAATGACATTGACTGATTTGCGAAAACAATGAAAAATCAGTTTATTTTTTCACAGAAAGGAAAAGCATAGACCTACAGAAAATATTTTATTTAGCTCTGCCTTTTTTTAAATAAACAAATCACAAAATTATTTCAACAACCTTCCATGCTACTTTAGAATATTCCTTCATTTTTCATGAAAAAAATAGACAATACAAAAATGAGAATAAAATGAAGAAGAAAACAATTGTACACTGTTAAAACAGTTCTAAGACCAATAGGAAAATCATAGAAACAGGAAAAAATGTAATTTAACATACATGTTTAAAATGCCTTACGACGTAATGTTATATTACAGATGTCTGCTGGTCATACGAGTGATAACTTCTTTGATGCAATGGTCCGTGTAAGAGACTGTGTATTAGATAACTGGAAAGAGATGCGAAGAGTTTTCCGTAATACAGACAACCACAATACTGGAGTTGTTGACTCATTACAATTTCGTCAAATTCTACGACAGTTTAATGTCAATCTGTCGGAGGAAGAATTCTTTCATCTTTTGTCGTATTATGATAAGAATTTGGATGGTAATATAAGTTATAATGACTTTATTAGAGCCTATTTACAGCACTCTTGAGGCGGAAAAAATGTTTCAGCCAATCTGTGTACGGTTTGTTAAATTCTTTTAGGAAACATTTATGCAAATTTTTTTTTCTTATGAAATATTATTTTTTACATGTAAAATGTAATATTTATGAAAAAGTACAATTTTATAATAGTACACATGACAACAGTAGAACGATTTTTTTACATTATTACCTAGCTTTTCTTTTTGTCATTAATTTTGGGGTAGAAACCGGTTAACTCTGTGTTTTATATATTGTTGAAACAATTTCAAGGAATTTGAGGGAAAAAAAAACCTGTTGCCAACATTTTGTATTTAATGATCGTCGAAGTCTAGTAAATAGGTTGAAACTTAAATGAGGACCTTGAAGTCAGAAATAGGCTGTGTTTTAATTGATAAAAATAAGTCGAACATTTGCTAGAAATTATGTAAGTGATATATTAGTGCTGGTAAAATAAGTTTGGTTGAACCAATATTTCTACAAAAATAAATCCAAGGTTAAACAATTTCCAAGTTTAAAGATCCTTTAAATAATTTTCCAAAAATTAAGCATCAAAACATTATTATGCTGTATCATATGGTTTTTAAAAAAATCAAGATCTCACACTGCTTGCTTTCAACATTAAAAGAAATTTAAATTTTTATTGTAAAAAAAAGTGCTAAATATTGTTATTGTTGATGTTGTCATTTTCTTTAAAAGATTTAAAATTTTAGAATTGTATTTTGTTATTATGTCTTTGATGGTTTGGAACTTTGTTTTAAAAAGTCTCTGTAAGGCCTATGTACACCTAACCTTGTATACCCTGTACATTTGTTATAGATTTAAATGTAGGGAGATCTAACAGTTACTTTGTAAAATTGTGCCTCGATTGGTAAAAAAATATGGACAATAAAACATCGGTGGCTAAAAAGTGTTTATGTTTGATTACAAGTACTGTGTCCACACTCATCTGTATACGTTTCTGTTAACAGGGCTCGTTTTTTAACTGAAAAAAATCTTCAAAATATGCTGATGCTTGTACATTTGTATTGAAACACAATTTTTGTCATTTTTCATGAATCTAGAATCATCATTTCTTTGTTTTCAAATTCTTAATCTGAAGTATGTTATATTGTTAGAGTTTATTCCCAAAACCAACAATACCACAGATAGCAATTTGAGCATAGAGGCTTGGGGCATGGAATTACCCCCTCCCCTTTCTTGTCTACAGATTTTTTTAAGCCTAATTTGTTTTTATTATTTCCAGCTCTTTTACTTTTAACTAACATGTTCTTGGCCACAATCATACAATATAATGATAATGGCAGCTTATGTGTGTCTGACACTGTCGCTTCTCTACAACTATTTTCCATAAAATCGAAAATTAGAAAATATAATGTGGAAGAGGGTGGAGAGATCCAAGCCCCAAACAACAACAAAAAGAATCAACTTTGGTTTAAGTTCTAAGTTAGATTACCGTTGTACTTGTCTCTCATAAAAACTTTAAATAAATTTTTATAAGTTTTACAACATTATCTGAAGTCTTATAATTGTTTTATATATTCATTAAAAGCACATGATCATTTGATACAGTTTTGTTTCATTGCATCATTTATATAAATAGCCTGTGATAAATTATACTGTTGATTTTCTGTATGCAAAGATTTATTTACCTGTTTTATTTTTATATATATATTTTATTTTTATTTCTGATCTTTAATGATTCTTAGCAAATTTTAAATTTTTTCTTGACTAGTCTTCTTTTTATTTTTTATTAGAAATTATTTTGTAATATATAATTAGAGAATGAAAGATTGTTGTTGTCTAATGGATGTGAAGTTGAGTTTCAATATGAAATCTGTTTTTTTTTTTTTTTTTTTTTTTTTTTCTAAAACTGAGTTTTTTTACTTCCTGTCCAATATTTATTGTCTTAGCACCATCAAATGTTTCATACAAACACAGGGTTTTTATCTATAACTATATTTTTTTCAGTCAAAGATAATCAAAACATTGTTCATTTGCAGTTCATTTTTTGAGATTATATGAAACATATTTTTCTTACTGCCTTATTTAATTGATTGTCCTGGTGTTAAACATTAAACAACAATTCAGAATTTGTTATGATATATCTTGTTTGTTTTCTGTGATGTATGTTTGTCAGTATTATTACAGTTGGAAATAAAAACTTGTAATGTTTACTTAATTTAATGTTTACTCAATTTAATGTTTACTCAATTTAATGTTTACTCAGTTGTGCCTCTTTATATGACCTCTTTGAAAAGTGTGAAGATACCAAATGATGTATTAAATCATAGGCCATAAAGCAAAGGACAAGCAATATAATGGCCATCATGAAAAAAGGTGAAAATACAAATAATAGTCAACAAAACACTACACAGAAAACTAAAGATTGAGCAACATGAACCTCAACTAAAAAAACAGAAATCCTTCAGAAGGATGAACAGCCCCTGCTCCACTGGTGACACCCTTCATGTTAACGTTAACATAATTTGATATGGAAATCGTATTGGACTAGTACATTTATTGTATATGTAAATATAAACAGCTAACATAAATAAAACATGAACCCCCTACAAAACAAAAAAAGAATATAGACAAACTGTCAAAGTGAAGAGTATTAGGGAGAACAAGGTACTTTTTGATGAATTTTAACTATGGGGAGAACAAGGTACTTTTTGATTAGTTTTAACTATGGGGAGAACAAGGTACTTTCTGATGAGTTTTAACTATGGGGAGAACAAGGTACTTTTTGATGAGTTTTAACTATGGGGAGAACAAGGTACTTTTTGATGAGTTTTAACTATGGGGAGAACAAGG
>MJUT01047965.1:16124-26184 GCA_002080005.1 Gigantidas platifrons | reverse complement strand
GTGCTATATTGTGTGTTCTTCATTATATTTTAGAACTGTTCTGACAGTGCTATATTGTGTGTTCTTCTATTTTAGAACTGTTCTGACGGTGCTATATTGTGTGTTCTTCATTATATTAACTTGTGTACTCCAAATATTCATCTTCTTCCCCCCTCCCAGAAGGTGTGCCGGGGTTAGAATAGGCACCAGGTTTCTCCGTCCTAGAGGCACTAGTCCTCTAAAAGGGAAGGGCCAACCCCGCGGGAACCTCGGGGTATAGAAATGGGACCGAGAGCTTCTTCGGCTTGAAGGGGCGTCCGTCGGTTGTGCGGGATGTATAAATTCACAACCAACCCGTCCTTCGAATGAGACATAAATAAAACCGAGGTCCCGTGTTGAGAGATTGCCACCCTCTTCGCACGTTAAAGAACCCAGTGTAACAGCTCATTTAGCATTATGCTCATGATGAGTGGTCCATAGGAGACCTGTTGCACTGGGCTAAATTCTCCGTCCCTACCCATCACCTTTCCTTGTTTCTAGTCCCGTGGCGTTTAAATTTGTTTGCCCGTTGGTCTATCCGTCCCCCGTTTTCAACCTACATATTGATTTATTGTAAACATGTTCTCGTTCTGAATATAGCTTAACAATTGCTTGCTAGACGTCAAACATCAATCAATCAATTCATCTTCTTAATTTCATATTTTTCCCAATCTATTAAAAACCAAATGAAAGTATCCTGTTGAATTTATTTAGTCAAACACTACTGCCAAAAATAAATGTAAGTACATGTATAATTAAATGTAAGTACATGTATAATTAAATGTAAGTACATGTATAATTAAAACCAAATACAATCAAACAAACAATGAAAGAAATAACTCATAATTAAAAATAAAACTAACACAGTTTCGACCTACAAATAATGTCAGAAGTCAGTGTTTGAAATATTTTAGAAAGTAATTCAAGTCATAATCGTTCGTATTCAGACCAACTAAGTCCCAAACATGCATTAATTTTTCTTTTGCTTTTCGTATACTAGACTCGGTAACAGCAATACTACAGAAAGGTATTTCGTCCTCACCCTTCTCACAACCCTCTACACTATCATTCATCTGATAATACAGAATGATACCTCTTTCCTTCATGCTCATGATTGAATCAAGTATATTTGAATTTTCCAGTTGTTCTTTGTGCATAGATGGAACGCATGCCATTCCAAGTATATGGAAGTTTGGAGTCGGCTTTGTAATGTCTGGTCGAATACCTAAGCATGTCATGAACGAATATAGTAAAAGATCGATTCCATAGCATGCAAGTACCCATTCCCTTATATAAAAGCTAGGCATTCTGCCGTTTATCTCTATTAGCTTTGGTCCTTTTGGACTCATCCTCATTTCAACATTGAATACTCCATCGACCAAATCAATTCCATGGCAACACTGATACGCCGCAGTTATCAGCTGTTGCTCTCTGTTTGGTGGTAAACATGTTGGCATTGTGGCACTGGTTTCTGTAAATCGGTCTGCTCTTGTTGGGCCATAATCGGTCACAAACGCTGCAATCAATTTTCGCTGAAATATAATAATTTCAACACCATGCTGGGTTCCATGAATAAACTCCATCAGTGCAAATTTGTTGCCATGTTTTGGTTCCATCTTCTGATATAGATATTTGCACTCTCTAGAATCTCTGATTGACTTAACTCCGCCACCACAGGATCCGGTTTCCGGTTTCAAAACGGCAGGTAACCCCACATAGGTAATAGCCAAGTCTATATCAGATATATTATTGATATTGTAGCAGTTTACAATGTATTGGCCTGTTATTGGGAAATTACGATTATTATTCCTCTTAGTTCTCAAAACATCGTAGGTCGACCATTTGTTATTAGCTACCTCTGCGGCATGTTGACCAGGACCATGCAAATCTAGAATATTACAGATAATGGCAGCTAATGGTCCACAAGCTTCCACAAACGTTACACAACCGTCTATAGTTAGTCCTTTCTTCTTTAGAATTATGCTAATATTTCTCGCATGTTCTTCATCTTTATTATGAAGTCATACTTTAAGAACCTTGATGCCTTTGATGACGCACAACTTTCATCATCAGGATCGACCAGAATAATCTATAACATATAAACCAAATATTATTAGGGCAAGGACATTATCAGTGCTGAAGTCCTACTGTCCCAAGAGCGATCTATCACTATAATGCCCTATATATATATAGTCATACATAAGTAACTATTATTTTTTTTTCATTGAAGGAAATAAGACCCTCCGCCATGTTGGTTTACATTGACAAATGCACGATCTCTGTTGCGGGTTAAAAAAGGAACGCAACTATAAAACCCCGAGCGGTCATTAACATGATAATTCCCGGGGGATTATCATGTTTTATTACACACTCATATAAATATCTAGAATCTGATTTGTTAAAACTATATCACGTGGTATTTGCCAGGATGTCATGTCCACTGCTAAAACTGGCTTAAACTGGTCAAGGACCGTGGAACGTTATGTCCCACGCTCGCGACGTTATGTCCCATGCTCGCGACCGTTATGTCAACCGCACGCGAGAAATTGTATTCGATTAATGTTACAGTTATTTCAGTGGCTCCGTTGATGATGAGTCAGTTGCTTTTTTCTTGTACTGTTGAATTTCAAAAATGTTTTCTTCTTCTAGTTGAAATGGTGTATTGTGAATTAAAACTAATTTACAATTTCAATTTAATTTTCAAATAGATCATAGTTGACAGTCAGCAATACATTAACTAAACGGTTTAGAGTGGTCCATTATGGCCATATGTTTATTGTTGATGTTATCAGTATTAAAACTTAAAATTGATATTATCTCAGTAATTCGGCAGGAACCTAGCTATTATTAATGGTCAAAACTCTAAAGCATATCCTGTATTTAAATATAAGGTATAATGAAGTCCTCAAATTTATGGTGTAATGCTGTATACCAAATTTATGGTATAATGTTGTCTGTAAAATTTATGGTTTAATGTTGAGAACCAGCAAGTTTATGATATAATGATGTCCAAATTTGGGTGTAGTAAAATTTGGATTAGAATGTCTATTTTGACATCATTCCTTGATACCAGCTGAAATTGTAAATGCTCATTTAGTCCATATAGCCCCCCCCCCCCAATCACCCAAAAAATAAAGAATACTTAGTACTATATGGGACATAGCAACTTCATTTGTTCTAATTGCAATGTCATTGTTTCTTGTGCAAAGTAGATATTCGGTGTAATAAAACATTTATCACCCAAGTATGAGTTGAACATGACGGTTTGTAAACTCTCGAAAGACAATGTCACCCTTGAGCAAGCCCTCGGGTGACATTGTCTTTCTAAGGTTGACAAACCGTCATATCCAACTCATACTTGGGTGATAATTGTATAATGTTCACTGCTAAAACTGGACAAGGACTGTGGAACGTTATGTCCCACGCTCGCGACGTTATGTCCCATGCTCGCGACCGTTATGTCAACCGCACGTTAGAAATTGAATTCGATTAATGTTACAGTTATTTCAGCGGCTCCGTTAATGAGCCAGTTGCTTTTTTTTTTGTAACTGTTGAATTTCAAAAATGCTTTCTTCTTCCAGTCGAGAATCAGAACAGCGTATTGTGAATTAAGACTAACTTACAATTTCAATTTAATTTTCAAATATATCATAGTTGACAGTGAGCAATACATTAACTAAACGGCTTAGAGTGGTCCATTATGGTCATATGTTTATTGTTGATGTTATCAGTATTAAAACTTAAAATTGATATTTGGATTAGAATGTCTATTTTGACACCACTCTTTGATACCAGCTGAAACTGTAAATGTTCATTTAGTCCAAGCCCTCGGGTGACATTGTCTTTCTAGGGTTGACAAACCGTCATGTCCAACTCATACTTGGGTGATAATTGTATATTAATGACTGGTGGATTTCTTTATCGCAGATTAATGCATGACACATTATCCGTGTCCTCACTAGCAGGAAATTGTACGCATACTCGAAACAATGATCAATAAGAACATTGCAAGCAGAACACACATGCATTTCAGATTTAGTCGAGGTTGAATTGTTGATATTTTGCGGTTGCAACTTTGATGTGATTTCCACTAAATACCGTGTCCTGATTATGCCATTTGGTTTGCTTGCTGCCGAAACATTCAAGATATTTGGATTTCATTATTTTAAATTTGAGCGTACATGTGATGATGTGAAGGTTATTCCAGAACAGCGTCGTGCGTACTTAATTAGAGACTCAGTGATATTTACAGTTCCTAAGAAGAGTTTGAAAATATCAAAAGGGTAATCAGAATCCGTATATCAAAGAAGAACAGACAACACAATGGCCAAAAGATATCAAAGGGGTAATCAGAATCCGTAAATCAAAGAAGAACAGACAACACAATGGCCAAAAGATATCAAAGGGGTAATCAGAATCCGTAAACCAAAGAAGAACAGACAATACAATGATCAAAAGATACCAAAGGGGTAATCGGAATCCGTAAATCAAAGAAGAACAGACAACACAATGGCCAAAAGATACCAAAGGGGTAATCAGAATCCGTAAACCAAAGAAGAACAGACAACACAATGGCCAAAAGATATCAAAGGGGTAATCAGAATCCGTAAATCAAAGAAGAACAGACAACACAATGGCCAAAAGATAGCAAAGGTGTAATCAGAATCCGTAAATCAAAGAAGAACAGACAACACAATGATCAAAAGATACCAAAGGGGTAATCAGAATCCGTAAATCAAAGAAGAACAGACAACACAATGGCCAAAAGGAAAAGGACTAACAATGCAATTGCATATTACTAAATCTAATGTTGGTTTTGCTCAGGAATCTGTAACATCGGCCGATCTTGGTTTTCCTATTTTTATAATAGTACATGTATAAAATAATAAGCTTGCAATATTACCAAAAGGTTAAAATGGTGGTCTCATCATTGATAAGTTCCGCTATTAATGTAAAATGAAGGTGTTATTTCAGAAATATTGATGAATACTTCCTCTTGAAGAATATTATATTTGTCCTTACACTCGTATGCACTGGCGAAAATATTATTTTCTGCTGGTGACAATATTAACTAATATTATACTTTACGTTTTTATTTTCCCTATTTGTCTTTGTTAGCGCAGCCGGTCCATATAACGTTATATGGAGCGGCAGTGGACTGCCTCGTTTTCGAGTCTTTATTTCGGGAGATAATTGGGCTTGTTTTTTGACGCGAAGTATAATATAACAAATAGTTCACGGCACTTTGGGCCATATGGCAGTTTATGGACCGGTCTGTCACCCACAAAATATTTTGTGGGTGACATCCCGGTCCATAAACTGCCATATGGCCCTCAGTGCCGTGAACTATTTGTTAAATATCATATGATTTTCTGCTGGTGACAATATTAACTAATATAATATTATTTTCTGCTGGTGACAATATTAACTAATATAATATGATTTTCTGCTGGTGACAATATTAACTAATATAATATGATTTTCTGCTGGTGACAATATTAACTAATATAATATGATTTTCTGCTGGTGACAATATTAACTAATATAATATGATTTTCTGCTGGTGACAATATTCACCAATATATATTAGTGCACTAACCCTATATGGTGCCAACGTTTAATGGTAGAACAGGCATGTCTAAAGACAACCCCACACTCTGCACGTCCGATGACGCTAAACTTACAAACACAGTAGCCTTTGTTCCATATTAAATGAAAAATATAAAGCAATATACCTTAATTCCAAATTCTGTATACACATCCCAAATAAAACGCTGGCAATAACCTCCGGATGACACAACCAATACAGTTTGTCCTTGCATGACAAGCTCTTGTGATTGCTTGCTCATTTTGTTGATTACTATGTGTGCATTGCCTGTAATAAAACATAGATATCAAATCGAGTGCGCATGACACGTTTCTGGAATAACCTTCATCAGGCTCGCTCAAAATCGACAAAATTGAAAGCCAAATAATTAAAAGTTTTGGGAGCAATAAAACCAAAGGCCCACAACGGAATAGCTAAAATCAGCTAAGATCACCTATGTCTGAGAGAGGAGAATCTTAGTTTTATACGGTCACCTATGTCTGAGAGAGGAGAACCTTAGTTTTATACGGTCACCTATGTCTGAGAGAGGAGAACCTTAGTTTTATACGGTCACCTATGTCTGAGAGAGGAGAACCTTAGTTTTATACGGTCACCTATGTCTGAGAGAGGAGAACTTTAGTTTTATACGGTCACCTATGTCTGAGAGAGGAGAACCTTAGTTTTATACGGTCACCTATGTCTGAGAGAGGAGAACCTTAGTTTTATACGATCATATATGTCTGAGAGAGGAGAACCTTAGTTTTATACGGTCACCTATGTCTGAGATAGGAGAACCTTAGTTTTATACGGTCACCTATGTCTGAGAGAGGAGAACCTTAGTTTTATACGGTCACCTATGTCTGAGAGAGGAGAAACAAAGGACCTAAACAAGATAGCCAAAATCAGCTACGGTCACCTATGTCTGAGAAAGGAGAACCTTAGTTTTATTAGTAATTACATTATTAAGGAACTGTAGATGTCTGCAACTGTAACTACGTAAATTAAACAATTGTTTATGCACTTCTATATATACTGTATTGCCAATCTAGATGACAGAACATAAAATAGTAAAACTGATCGAAATAGTATCATCAATCAGGGGTGGCCTTAGGAGGTGTGCGGCCCAATGTTGTTCTCTATAGAACCATCAAGCAGGGGTGGTCTTAGGAGGTGTGCGGCCCAATGTTGTTCTCTATAGTACCATCAAGCAGGGGTGGTCTTAGGAGGTGTGTGCTGCCCAATGTTGTTCTCTATAAAACCTGTAGTGTCTTGTTGTGTGTACTTAAACAGCCGAGAGTAGATAACTCCAGAGCTGGGCTCCTTAAGTGCGGACCATATTCGGAGCAATTGGTCCAATTTGTTTAAAAGTACATTTTTTTTTGTATAATAAATAAATATTTTTTTCCTCACAGGAAATGTATAAATTTATGTTAGAAATTCTGTTAAAACCCTTTGGTCTTCTTTCTCTCAAACACATTTTAAAAATTTGGTCTTCCATTATCTTGGCTTTGAGGGTGTCTGATGGATGTTGCTCAAGAAACGCGTCGTGTGCATTAAATTATCTACGGTGTTATTCGACATTAGATATCTACGGTGTTATTCGACATTAGATATCTACGGTGTTATTCGACATTAGATATCTACGGTGTTATTCGACATGAGATATCTACGGTGTTATTCGACATTAGATATCTACGGTGTTATTCGACATTGGATATCTACAGTGTTATTCGACATTAGATATCTACGGTGTTATTCGACATTAGATATATACGGTGTTATTTGACATTGGATATCTACGGTGTTATTCGACATTAGATATCTACGGTGTTATTCGACATTAGATATCTACGGTGTTATTCGACATTAGATATCTACGGTGTTATTCGACATTATATATCTACGGTGTTATTCAACATTAGATATCTACGGTGTTATTCGACATTAGATATCTATGGTGTTATTCGACATTAGATATCTACGGTGTTATTCGACATTGGATATCTACAGTGTTATTCGACATTAGATATCTACGGTGTTATTCGACATTAGATATCTACGGTGTTATTCGACATTGGATATCCACGGTGTTATTCGACATTAAACATCTACGGTGTTATTCGACATTAGATATCTACGGTGTTATTCGACATTAGATATCTACGGTGTTATTCGACATTGGATATCTACGGTGTTATTCGATGTTAGACATCTACGGTGTTATTCGACATTAGATATCTACGGTGTTATTCGACATTAGATATCTACGGTGTTATTCGACATTAGATATCTACGGTGTTATTCGACATTAAATATCTACGGTGTTATTCGACATTAGATATCTACGGTGTTATTCGACATTAGATATATACGGTGTTATTCGACATTGGATATCTACGGTGTTATTCGACATTAGATATCTACGGTGTTATTCGACATTAGATATATACGGTGTTATTCGACATTAGATATCTACGGTGTTATTCGACATTAGATATCTATGGTGTTATTCGACATTAGATATCTACAGTGTTATTCGACATTAGATATCTACGGTGTTATTCGACATTATATATCTACGTTGTTATTCGACATTATATATCTACGGTGTTATTCGACATTGGATATCTACGGTTATTCGACATTGGATATCTACGGTGTTATTCGACATTAGATATCTACGGTGTTATTCGACATTAGATATCTACGGTGTTCTTCGACATTGGATACAAGTTCTCAGTGAAATAGATACTGTTAGGGAAAGGTTGTTTAACTGTTAATAGTTTCCAGGTTAGATGGTGTGGTTTATTGTTGAATATTATATACATTTGTACATGTATTCAACTGCATATAGAAAGTATCTATTAAATGTAAGCCACTTACAAAATTGATTTTTTATAATATAAATGTCTTCGTAAAACTGGTTTAACCCCGCCACTTTTTTCGTATTGAAGGTGAACGGTCATGTATTTATTGAAGTACCAGTACCAAGACAGGAAGGTGAACGGTCATGTATTTATTGAAGTACCAGTACCAAGACAGGAAGGTGAAAGGTCATGTATTTATTGAAGTACCAGTACCAAGACAGGAAGGTGAACGGTCATGTATTTATTGAAGTACCAGTGCCAAAACAGGAAGGTGAACGGTCATGTATTTATTGAAGTACCAGTACCAAGACAGGAAGGTGAACGGTCATGTATTTATTGAAGTACCAGTACCAAGACAGGAAGGTGAACGGTCATGTATTTATTAAAGTACCAGTACCAAGACAGGAAGGTGAACGGTCATGTATTTATTGAAGTACCAGTACCAAGACAGGAAGGTGAACGGTCATGTATTTATTCGGTTTTGCCTCTTTCTAAGATTTTTATATTGGATTTTGGAACTTTTCCGACGGCGAGTGTGGCATTTTTTGTTTTTCAATTTAATACATGTTGCTCCTGCTTTCGCTCCCGACCTGGTATTCCATTTGACTGAAGCCTTATTAGCATCCACACCGGTTATTACACAAAACAAAACATACAATAGTAGAACAATAAAATAAATTGATTATTATTAAGAAAACACGGTGTCTGATAATGATAAAAAGGTTGGTGACATTTAAAAGGAAGATCAAATTATGTTTTAAGAAGCAGGAACTGCTTACTCTTGGCGACCATCTGCGTTCACGGCCAGTTTTTGAGATAGAGTCCGTGTTGTCCGTCTTATTTTAGGATAGAGTCCGTGTTGTCCGTCTTATTTTAGTATTCTGTGTTGTGTGTTTGTTTATTCTTCGTACTGCGTCTTCTGTTCAATGCTGCCTGTGTCTCTGGATTGTCCATTCGTGATTACCACTTCGGGTTTCTCTAACGTTTACTAGTAATTCAAAGCGGTAAAATTAAGAAACATATATTAACAATTTTGTCACGACATTGTTTATTCATTGCAGATAAAGAACGCTAAATTAGAAGTACAAAACAATATTGTCTAGGGTGAAACAAAAGGTAAAGTACTAGTTAGGAGGAATCATACAATCATAATTCTACTAGTTAGGAGGAATCATACAATCATAATTCTACTTGTTGGGAGGAATCATACAATCATAATTCTACTAGTTAGGGGGAATCATACAATCATAATTCTACTAATTAGGAGGAATCATACAATCATAATTCTACTAGTTAGGGGGAATCATACAATCATAATTCTACTAGTTAGGAGGAATCATACAATCATAATTCTACCAGTTAGGGGGAATCATACAATCATAATTCTACTAGTTAGGGGGAATCATACAATCATAATTCTACTGGTTAGGAGGAATCATACAATCATAATTCTACCAGTTAGGGGGAATCATACAATCATAATTCTACTGGTTAGGAGGAATCATACAATCAAAATTCTACTAGTTAGGGGGAATCATACAATCATAATTCTACCAGTTAGGGGGAATCATACAATCATAATTCTACT
>MJUT01047951.1:95786-111253 GCA_002080005.1 Gigantidas platifrons | reverse complement strand
AATGTGTGTTGGATTTTAACCTTATATGAGAAGGTTCAACAAAGATATATATAACAGTTTAATTATTGCCTGTGATCTGTGGTTTTTTCACCCGGCAAGTTTTGTTTCTTTATCACGTTAAACTATCCATCAAAAATATATATCGACAAAGGCGATGAATAGGGAATTGTCAATATGTTTAATATGTTTCTTAAGTTCAATGCCGATACAAGCACATGGCATGAACCCCTCATCTCGAAAATATAATGATTGCTCTCAAGCGTATGTTTGGTGTAGTACAGAGAATACAGTTTCGTTGTTTCCCCTTCCAAACGTACAAGTTTATTTCTGTTACCTTGATTAACTCGCTGATGTCGCGTGATAACGTGATCGTCCGATAATACCTGTACAATATTGAACTTTATTCGCTCTAAAATACGATCTTCATCTGTATTTTGTTGATATAAATATAAGCACTCTAAAAAACATTTTATGTAGAATATGTAAGCTAAAAAAAATAAGCGTTTTCGGGCCTCTTACGTCGGAATTTTAAAAACGTATATTTAATGCAAGTACTGAAATAATATTAAAATATTAAAATCAATCAAAGACATATTATGAGGCGGACATGGGGTAATCGTAATTTGTAATCGTAATCAGTTGTAATCGATTACATTTTGTCATGTAATCGGATGTAATCTGTAATCGGCCATTGCTTTAGATTACATATAATCGTAATGGAATCGATTACATTCATTTAGACACTGTAATAATGATTACTTTCTGATTACATTTAGATTACTTTTCATCATTTTGACTTATTTTGTCTTAACTGAAACATATATCTCCTTAGATATTTAATGTATGATTTATGTAAATTAATTTTCTTCATGAAATTTATTAAATAAATAATGTAGAATGGATTACTAGAAAAAAATATAAAGTATATTGACATCTAAATAACAAAATATGTTATGAAATTCAATTGTTAAAAACTCAAAAAAAAATTGTTTAAATAAAGTGGCAATCACAACAAAGGATATTATTCTATGCTTAATTGCAATCAAAACTATCACAGCTAAAAAAAATATTAAGTATCAATTTTGGCTTCAAAGACTTGATATCCAAACAAGTAATATCTCAATTTCAATTATTTTAGGGTTTCAAAAATTGAGTGAAAACAATTTGCCGGCTTGTGTAAAACACAACAAGCTCTAAAATGTTAAATTATCTGACACAACTTTCAAGATTTCATATATGAAATTGCTTTGATGAAAGATTATCACCATGTCCTCATGATTCCCATAAGATAAAGACATATTTTATATCAACCAAAACATAGGTATCCCATGAAGATTTCCTATACAAGAGATCTAAATTTCAATAAAGATATTACATAAAAATCAAAATATGAATTATAATTTTCAGAAACATTTATTTATGATGCTCGTAGTAGAATAGCAAAATATTTTCATTCATACATATTACAAGATAACTGATAGATAGGAAGTTGTAATATTTGTAAAATTTTGGATTTTTTTAAAAGAATATTCTTATGGGGCTTGTATCTGATATTCAGATATATGTGATATTTCTGCTTTTTATTTTGGTGCTGATTTTCCTTTAAGTATTGGATTATATGATAATTTTCATTACTTGGGTTACAATGCAACTTGTAATGGATATTTTATTAAGCATATTTTCATAAATTAAGGATTTAGTTTTCATATTTAGACTGAGAAATTATGTACATTTTTAAGCAACTTTTTAGAATCAGAATGATTTTTGTTTTTTGATCTTCTGAATTATATATCAAGGACAAACATTCAAATTGTGTGAAATTTAGGAATGGTGATTGTTACATATAAATTGGTGTCATAAATAATACCTTAATTACACATTTTTTCAGGGTATATCTGCTAGTTTATTATCCCCAATAGATTTTGACAGGAGGTCTGAAATTATTTGATATATATATTATTAAAATGTGCAAATGTATGTTATGATATTTACTAATAGTATAAGATGGAATCAATATTGGTCATATATAGTAGTAAGAGACGACATATTTTATGAAACAAAGGGAAATAAGAATTGCTGTTTATAATTTACAATGTATTTTTTGTTATTGCATGTAATGATCACATTAAAACTGAATTGTAATTCATAGTTCTGAGTAGGAAATACATTAAAAAAATAAGTGATATTGGACAGATGCACATGAGACAAAATAACATAAAACACTCATATATTGGTTGCCATGACATTAAATGTAAATCAGTAATATAATCGATTACATTTACAAAGTAATTGTAATTTAATCGATTAAATTTGAAACTTGATGTAATCGTAATGTAATGTAATCATGAAAATTGCAAAGTAATTGTAATGTAATCGATTACATTTGAAAGTAATTGACCCCAAGTCTGTTATGAGGTGTCTTCTTCGACGTCCGCGGGTGTTTTTATCTAGCACGAAAGTATTCATGTATTACGTAGAGATTAATACATGACCTTTTCCATATCAGCCGGGATATCACCCCGATAACCTCCATATCGGTCGAATCTTTATATGGGTCGAGGTATGATATCCGGAATAATATGGAAAAGGTCATTTATTAATCTTTTTATCATATACTTCTGACAAATTGTTTTATGAAGCAAATAAATAAAATGAAATAATTAAATGAATTTTTATGGAAGTTTAATTGTGTATTCAACAGATGCATTTTCAGAACACTATTGTCAAACAAGAGCATCTCTACCCTCATAAATATTAATGGCAACATTTACTATGAAGGCATTTTGAAACATAGAAAATATAGATGTGCTTCTGTAGTGTCGGTTTTTATTTACCGTGAATCATGATTAGGGCATTGCCCGTTAATCGTTTGCATTTAAAATCATTTTACGGAATCAGGATAAGGTATCCGAGTGGGGCGACATGTCTATCCGCGGATTGTTATTTCAGTGAGCTCATCATCATCTTCTCATTGAAAATTAACTTGTTCTCGTCATGATACACCTGAATATTTGCTGAGTTAACGTTAGACAACATTACAACCAATCACTCACGCACTGTTAAAATGGGGGGGGGACTGAGGATTATTTTTCATTTACTCTGAATATCAGTTAACTATCCAGATAGAAGAAATATCGATGTCTACGTCAAAGTTGATGTCGACAAAATACTTAAATAACCGAAAACATAGAAAAATATGTTGTTTTATTATTTTATCATAGAACAAGTAAACGTTACAATGGTCAATCAATTAATAGTTCATAAGTTAAAATCGGGTCGAATTTCTTTTACCGTTTGACGATACGATTCTCATTAGACTGTGATGGAAATAGAACTTCAACCGATTTTGAAACGAGTTTTCGGTTCGACTTTCGACTTTTGTGGTCAAACGATATAATTTTGTTTGCAAGCAAGAAAAATTGAATGAAAAATCGGACCGAAAAATGTATCATGTATACCGCACCTTTAATATATATATGGGCATATGGTACCGTGTTTGAAATGGTCCCTTAGCAATACACCAATTGACGCTTTCATCCATTGAATATAAGAGAGGTCGAGAAATCATTTAAAGGAAGATGTACTTGATCTAAACCTAACTTTAATACTGGAAATAATGCACTGATCCGTAAATAAATTGAAGAGATGTTTGATTAATTTACACCTCTCTTTAAATGATTTGTTGCGCCGTTCAGTTGATTGGATGCGCAGTGCACATATAAATCATTTGTACCTCGCAACAAATCATTGGAATCGCGTAACATATATTTTAAAGAAGGGTGTATTTATTCAAAACAGGATGCAATTATTAAGTTTTAGTATATTCCACAAATCCCATACATTCGTCTTACTGTATTACTGATCTCGCCGTATTGATGGAGATGGATATCGCTTATCGAAGTCCCCATGGTCATTCCAAGATCGTTAATTTGTATCCATTATAGGGTATGACATTTGGGTTACGTTTTCTTATTACTTAATATGTTTCAACAATTTCATATATTATTCTGTTTTTCCCCGGTAATATAAATAGACAAACGCTTCTCTGTTAGTTTCGATCATATTCTTGCACAATTGTTTTTAGCAAACTAGCACTGGGCATAGATAAAAGTACGCTATAGGCTGAGCATTCTGGTTGGTAAGTTTCTTGGTCCAGAATTGGATGTAGATGGCCGTCTGGTTGTGTGGGTACAATCGAATTACAAAGGGGTAATCAGAAACCGTCTCTCGAAGAAGAGCAGACAAAACAATGGTCAAAAGAAAAAGTACAAAAGGACAAACAACGATTGGCAAAACATACATATAAAACTGAAGATCGAGTAACACGAACCCCACTAAAAACCGGGGTGAACTCATGTGCCCCAGAAGGGTAAGCATTTTCTGCTCCAATAGTGGCCCCCGTTGTGTTAATCTAGTTACAAACCCGATGACAAGTCGTGAATGAGGAAAGGATCGGGAAGTAAGACACCTCCGTGTTACTTATAGTCAATTCAGGTAAAAGTCTTGACGATGATAGAGGAAAGAAAATATATAAACAAAGGAGAAAAGACCCATTGTCATTAAAGCTATATATGTCATATCATTCATTTAACGGTAAGATGGTGAAGATCACATTTAGAGTCTCCCTTGGTGACATTTCTTTGATCAATTGACCAGATAAGTCAAAGTACTGTATGTGCTACAGCATTTTAATCATTTGTTTCATTTATGTATAAAATTTGTCAGCCTATAAAAAAATATATATCTTCTTTCATATTAAAGAATAATATTAGTTTTGTATGATATACAAAGATCGTATTAGACTTTCATCTTAATGTTATCAAACCATTTTAAACATTTGTTGCCATTCGAATGGTTTTCCATTTGGTTTTGTCTGTTCTTATAAATGGACAATTTAAGCCCATGCTGACTACAGTAATTCATACAATAAGATGAAATATAGAATATAGAAGTATATCGACTAGTTTATTAAGTCAACAAAGTAGGGTATGGATATGGTACTTAACGCCGCTTTCGATAATATTTCAGTTATATCATTGCGTCAGTTTTATTGGTGGTGGACACCGGAGTACCGAGAGAAAACTACCGACCTGCCGTAAGTCACCGACAAACTTTATCACACATAATGTTGTATTGAGTACACCTCGCCATGAGGGATTCCAACTCATAACTTTAGTGGTGATAGGCAATGATTGTACAGGTAGTTCATTCATTAAGTAAGTCCACAAATTTATCACAGTGAAACCTAACAAAAACATCCGTTACAAGTTTGTAAATAATTCAAGAAATTAAATATTACCTAGATAAGCAAATAAACAAGTAAACATCAATAACGCGAAACAACACATTATTGTATTAAAAAGAGGGCTTTCAATATGTACCTGATAACATTACTTAACTATGCACATGGCTATAGCGTAACGGTTCAGCAAGATTGAATTGACGACATCATATAATGTATGGTATATGTTACTTTTAGCCTATTATGAAAACCTTTGGGGGAAATAAATGCTGTCATAATACAACGTAATTTATATAAGTGTGTAACCGGATTATAAAATAAACAGATTGTGTATTATATCATACAGTAAACTGTAATGACATAAATGATGATACTTTATATACACTCCGACAAAAGTTAAGCACGACCCTATATTTTTATCGATATATTTTTTACATCAATACTGTTAAAACAATAAAATAGATATCACCATTTTTCTTACACTTCTTAAAAGACTACACCAAGGGCTCTAAAATTACCAATCTACGAAGTATTTATCACCCTGAAAGACGTGACTATGACATGGCAAAAATGGGGTTCAAAACAGGCGCTGGAAAAACGTAAAACCAGTTTGTCTTTGATGGAAGTTTTTAACATTGCATTAAAATGCAGTCTTCAGATTTTAAGAACTTTTAAATGCATCTATTGTGCGTATGTGTAAGGCATAAATATCAATAACGAGTATATCCACCGCGTTTATTGTGAAGTTCTGTAACACGCCTCGTCATGCTTCACACAACACGCCTAAGCCGTTCTTGGGGGAATTGTTGCCACTCCTGTAAGATAGCAGTTCTTAATTCGTCAATATTTTGACATGTTGGATTGCGTTGGTTAATTTTTAGGCCAATAAAGTCCCACACACGCTCTATAGTGTTCATGTCTGGCGACATCGCAGGCCATGGAATTGTCTGAACAGCCTCTTGCTGTAAAAATGTTGTACAATTCAGGCTCTATATGGCCTAGCGTTGTCGTCCATGAACATTGACCTGTCAGCCAACGCATGACTGTCGAAATGGAGGACTACGCGTGGAGCGAGCGCATTGTCATGGTATTTTTGGCCTGTCAGATTACCATCAAGAACGTACAAGTCCAACTTACAGTCAAAGGAAAAACAACCCCAGAAAGTTACACCCCCACCCCTAAAAGCAGTTGTTCCCAATATGTGGTTATCCTGAAATGAAGTGTTTCGTTGGCACCAAACCCTTGCACGACCGTCGGTAGGGCGTAACAAAAAAACGACTTTCATCAGACCAGTGGACCCGTCTCCATGTGCGAATAGTCCATCCCAAATGATCATGTGACCAGTCAAATCGAGCATGGCGATGGCGCTCGCATTGCAGCGCCCGTCTGGATATGAGCCGGTCCTCTCTCGGTGTCGTTTTGCGAGGTCTACCTGCACGTGGACGGTCAGTAACATTCCCCGTTTGACGAAAACGCTGCATCAGTCGTACAATGATGGAATGGTTAACCCTGAAATGGTCTGCCACCCTTCTATGGCTAAAACCAAAGCTATGCATGCCAACAGATTGCCACCTTTCTGGTATGGTTAATGTTCGCCGCACCATACCAAACCAATAGAAAATGAAACTTAAAACTCTACACAAAAAAAACAGCTTTCGTTCGCAAACACAAATGTTGAAAAGTACACGAGGCACTTTACACACCCTGTCATATACACATAAATAAAAATCGATCAATAACCTGTTTCACAGGTAAGTAAGTATGTGTGTACAGGTAACGAAAACAGCAAACCGATTTGAAATAAGTTCATTATTAGAACAGATATTATTGAAACAAATCAGGTGGTGCTTACCTTTTGTCGGACTGTATATAATTACACCTTATATAAGAATGTTGGATTATGATTGGTTAATAGCCGTGATATTTTTTTTTACAAATTCAGGCTTTGCATTGTGAATTTGCAGAATTTGTACTTCATGTAGGTGTATTTGCATAAGATTTAACTTTTTTCATGGTATTTGCAAAATCGTATTTGCCGTTTTTACCCTTCACCGAGACGCTTGTAACAAAATTTGTAAAACGTTATCAGTTGTGCGTTTTATATAACATCATTCGGTAGAATTAAACAGATACATCATGTTACGTAGTCATGAAAACGACAAACAAAAGTTTTTTTAGCCAGTGTTCTAAATAATATTCGGTGTAATTAAACAGATACATCATGTTTGGGAGGGGTATTTGCCAAAAATACCCGTCTTGGGAAATTTTTCGTCTCTCGACTGGTATTTTTCGTAAATACACCTCCCAAACATGATATATCTGTATAACATGGGTTTTATTCAGTCTGAATAATGTATAAAGGGTAGAAAAAACTCGATGTAGATTTTCAGAAAGGATTAATAAGAACGCAGATATCTAATCGAGTGTGCACGACGCGTTTCTAGATTCTAACATCACGTCATTCTTTCGCTTTGTAAACAAACGAGCGATTTATCGATTGGGTATAATCTCATTAGCCCATGCGCCGGTGCGTGTGTCTGACTTTCCCACCGTAAATGTACATGTTGATAAATTATCGTCTGCTTGAATTTGACAGCGTAAATTGTGTGCAATATATTTCGCAAACGTAAATATGAATAACCATCTTCCAATCAAAGTATGCTACCGTATTTATACTCTTAGACATATCAGAATCGAAATAATTCATGGAAGCCAGAATGTGCTTTGAGTTTTGAGTTTGAGTTTGAGTTGGGTTGGCGGATATTATTAGTAAATTTTATCCCTCACCTCTGGCTCGGGATAAAATACTAATATCCTCCAACCCATGTTAAAGCTCAAATCACATTCTGGCTTCCATGATTTATGTCTTAAACGAATTTAAACATTACGTTTTTATTATTCTTGGTAACAATACCCAGGAGGGAAAATAGCTTTTTAAAAGTTCGAATCTACCATGAATATGTCTATCTATTGGTGAGGTACACACTTTTTAATATTTTCATTTTCTTATATTTCTGAACAAAAGTTTGCATACAATCAAATGATGTAGTGTTTACTTTACGCTACGTCAAACTTGTATAGATATATTATTATGGAATCGGGTTTTAGTGTCGAAGGCCTTTGTGAATGCCGTTTTTATGCTGCATACAAAATAAGGTAAGCTTACACATACAAGTACACTTCAAGATCAAGATCTACTTAACAACATTGCTGAAAGATTTAAGATTAACATAGATCAATCACTTTAACAAATCACTAGACCATGGCCCCTCAATTGCGCATATTAATATGCATATTAGAGTACTTGAAATATCAAAGGGATACTCAATCACAATCTAGATTTAAAAGACATCGTCTAGAGCAGTAAAACAATTAATAGAGCAAAGTCCAAAAGAGCGAAAAACTAGTGTACTTTGTGTTCAACTTGAAAAGTGAGCAGGAAGTACATTGCTGATATTTGTAATACATGAATGTCTTGCAGTGACAGTAATGCATATATTTTACACGACATATTGGCAGTCATGAAGACATACTTGACAATCTGTTGGTCATTGTGATGTCTGTTCTGTCCTTCTTCGACTTAATGCTTCTGATCACCCTTTTAGTATCTCCAGAACGTTTATTCTAATAACCAGTAAGCAAGAGTGATAAATTCAACATGCATGTTATTTAAAAATGAAGGTTTGCAGTGGGAAAATTAAGATGATCGTAAAGTGGAGCACACAATTATATGTTTCGTGACTGTTCTTTTAGTATATAAGCATTCCCTCTAATGGTATTTCACCGGTATTTATCTATGTTAAATTACTAGGCCATCAATCCAAATAACAAAACAAACAAAACCAGAACGTCTAAGAGATCTTCGACATATAGTCAAGAAAGATTCGCTTTCTAAAACAGCGAAAAGCAAATATTTCTATTTTAAAATATGCCAATCGTTGATTGCATTATATTCATATCATTCATTGTATTCGTTTCATTAAAAAGTTAGATATCTAATTTATTGCACACGACGCATTTCAGGAATGACCCTCATCAGGTACGCTCAAAATCGAAAGATTGGAAAGCAAGATACATTAAAACTGTGTGGGGAGCAATAAAACCGGGGGACCTAAGTAAGATAGCCAAAATTGGCCATGATGGTCACTTATGTCTGAAGGAGGAGAACCTTCGTTTTGATAATAATTACACTATTTACATGTAGGAACTGTAAATTTCAATAATAAATATATCTAATAAACCATGTCAGTGACTACTGAGCGGGTGATACCAGCACGGACTACTGGGCGGGTGATACCAGCACGGACTACTGGGCGGGTGATACCATGTTTAGAAATGATTAGCTTTGTTGCAACCATCAAGAGCAAACAACAAACATATTTCTATTTTAGAAAATCTATTCATAAATTACATTGTATTCATATTATTCGTTGTATACTATTAGGCTATTGACATGGTCCTTTAAATGTGGAGGTCATTGACACTTTATAAACGACGTAACGACCACTTTGGCAATGTATAATAGGTTAAGATAAGACCATAGTCCGCATATCATATGGTTAATTAATTCATTTATTCATCGAGTGATCGGTTTAACATAAAGTAATATTACATTATATGAATTTTGTATTATTCGAATTTTCATAACACCAAATGCAGGTGCACAACCCTTATGTATTTATAAACTCTTTTTTTTTCATTTATGGCACCACTTAGCAGTATAAAAACTTATTTCATACATACAAGACATTGCACTCTCATCCTCTTAGGACGTAATCATAATGACCTATGTCAATATCCTTTCCTGTGATTACGATAAACATAAAGAAACAAATATTTTGTAGAGGACTATGCAAAGAACATTCTAGACAGGTTTGCATAAGTCGTGCGCACTAAGTTTGGTATCCACGTTTTAATCGTATAAAAATGATTCAGTGGTGTCAGAGAAGAATACTTCAACATTTCCTTAGATTCTTATTTTAAGCTTGTCCTGCATTTGCGGCCGTATTGGTTTTAGAGCGTTTTGGAAGGACCTTCCAGTGCTTATCAATGTGCAATCAAGTTTCTGGTTACTTTGTAAAGTTATCTATTTATATTGTGTAGGGTCCTATGTTAAATCCTTGTCTTGTGGTGACATCGGATTGAAAAAAGTAAGCCCTAACTTAATAGAGCGTTTGTACTCTGTAGCAATTGCATCAAATACGTGTTTCTGAAATAAACTTTAGAGAAAAATTATATTTGAAACTTGAGCTAATCGGAAAGACTGGCCACACCCAGAGGTTCGACGTGAAACGAAAAGCGATACTATTGGGAACCACTGTAGTAACATTTTTATGCCGGGTTTGGTTCCTTTTTCTTCAAAAGATTTAAATGTTTATGGTAACAGAGGCAAACGACGACACAGTGGTGTTTCATATTTTTTAAGGTGTTGCAAAATGTGCATATATTAGAATATTAGAATAAGAAATACATTAGGAATGTTGCTTCTCAATTTTATCGGTTGCAAACGTGTTTTCATTATGGAAATGGTTTGATTATTTTACGCTAAAATCAAAGAAAGATTATTGTAGTAATCCCATTAATAGAATTATCGCCGAAATTCATAAACTAGAATTGGGCGATATTCTTATATGAACCAGACTTCTTTGTACCACAAAATGAAATGTTTCGTATTGAAAATAACGGTATTGTTAAATAATTTCGGGAGGGGGGGGGGGGGGGGTAACAATGTCTACGAAATTATGTCACTTAGGTGGCCATAGCTTTATGATTGTGTATATTATGTGACCGTAACTTTGTAATTATGTGTATTAGGTGACCATAACTTTATGATTATGTATATTAGGTGACCATAACTTTGTAATTATGTGTATTAGGTGACCATAAATTTACGATTATGTGTATTAGGTGACCATAACTTTATAATTATGTATATTTAACGAAAATTACCTATGTAGTTTCTAATGACCTTCTTATTTGTATTTATAGAATACGTAATTAGAGTAAAGTTATAGCTATCACTACAGTACACATGGATCCGATTACATTCCGCAAGCTTAAAATTACTAACAGTCAGGTAACGCCACGACAAAAGATAACATAAAGTCATCTGAAAGGTGTTAGCTCATTGTCGATAACCCACAGCTGATCACGCTTCAATTCCTCTCCACTTATTAACCGTGGGTCAACTGGCAGTGCAATCCTAATAGTTATGTGATCGTTGTAAGGCACTTTGATAAGTCCCGACGACTGTTTTTATAGTCAATCAATTTACAACTTTTAAATGTATCTAATACTATTGGAGTCCCAATTTTTCTACATGGCTTTTTTCACCTCAAACAAGAAGATTAGCGATATCAAACGATGATTATTAACAGGCTTTTTCAACGAAACGAGGCCAGTTGACGCACGGGTGATGGGTGTACAGTAATTGAAACTGATAAATTCTGATATGCCGACGATGATGTTAGCTCTGAAAATCTATATGCCAGAACATTACATTTCTGTCATGTTTGTTTGTTGGATTAATACAATGGCTTAGACAGAAGTAGAAAAAAAGTCTATATATGTATTGCCGTTGGAGATCCCGTTATTTAGATAGGAGGTGTGGGATCCCATTGACTGGTTTAACCCCGTCACATTTACATGCCTTATCCAAGCAAGAAGCTGTATTCCCAATGTCCTATGTCTTGGTCTTTATTTGTGTTCAGTGAGTTATGGCGAAAAGCGGTTGCTCGTTTTCTTGATATTTGTGGAACAATTGTTGACCATAACTGTTTAAAGTTTCTTGTCATAAAAAGAAATATACAGATGAAAGGACCATACTCTACGAAAAAAGAAATCGCGCAATTCAAATATTTACATTTAACCTTTAAAATATGTTTTTGTTAATATGTTGAAAACAATTCGTCATTGGGTAATGTAAAAATGCGTCTCGATTTTCAATTTAAATCTTTTCACTAGCTTAAACAGAAGTTTCTTTATTCCAATATGTACTACACATAATTGTACTTCTACTTAAACTTATCACTTTATTGTTAAAGTCTATTTTACACAGACTTAATGATAATTTTGTGAGAATGCACAATTATTGCAACGTCGATGAGAAGTTGTGTAATATGTCGACATTACTCATTTTGAGCATTACTGTTCTTAGTGAATCTATTATGTCCTACAGTATGTCTGAAGAATAACAGAAGATAGCGAAACATAGAAAGACAAACACCTCACCAAAATATAAAAAGAGATGAAAACAAACAACCACAGAAAATTATTGATGCGCACCATGTACCACGGGTGAAATCGGATATTCCGAAACGATATGCAATTTTTGCTCCACATGTACCC
Source organism: Gigantidas platifrons (assembly GCA_002080005.1). Taxonomy (NCBI): domain Eukaryota; kingdom Metazoa; phylum Mollusca; class Bivalvia; order Mytilida; family Modiolidae; genus Gigantidas; species Gigantidas platifrons. The sequence continues at coordinate 98,664 of MJUT01047951.1, read as the reverse complement.
ACACGCCTATTTACCCGAGATAATAGTCAATGTCAGGTAAATATCGTAATTGAGGTTAAAGAAACTGGGAAAGATAACTACTGTGGATACATATCCCAAGCTATCTGTGAGACAGTTAATCTGTAGCGATCAACCAATACATGATAACATCTGTAAAACGTCATTGAAGAGAAGATGTTCATCCAGCTGTAATCTTTCAATAAACTACTTTTCTGTATAATTTGCACGAGAGCAGCAGTCATCTATCCAGATCATTGGAAAGTTGTAATAATCTCGTTTGTCGTTGAATTATCAATAATTCGTGTTTACTAAGCCGATCTACTAATCAACGGTAAGTACTAATGTACCCAGTACGTGTCCCAACAAAAGATGTAAGTTAAACACACGACTGATTGTCTTCAATATTAGACATTCAGGTCATAGTAAAATTAATTCATGTAAATGAATGTAACAATGTATAAAAACTAAGTACAACACAACTCGGGTAACTCTTACGGAGGTTCTTTGTTCACTTCCTGTTTTTAGTGGGGTTCGTGTTACTCGATCTTTAGTTTTATGTGTACTATTTTTTAGATCTTTGTTTGTCCTTTTGTCTTTTTTTTCTTTTGGCTATTATTTTGCCTGTCCTTCTTTGATTTGCAGAGTCTGATTTCCCCTTTGTTATCTTCAAGCTCCGCTTATGTGCCAATACACCATTCCATTAAAATAACACATCATTTATGGAGCAAGCTTCTACTGTGAACATTAAAGATACATATCAATTACACTACGTTTTTTATATTTACAAACATCTTTACTGCTGACATGACATCTGTTTTGCCGTTGGCGATCCAATTATCATATGAGTAAAGGAGGGTTCTGATCCCATTAACAGGTTTAACCCTCTAACGTTGTGTGCCTTCTGTCTTCAGCCAGCACTTCGGTTTCCATTGAAGGTATGTGATGGTCTTTTCCTGTTCAGTGATTTGAGGCGAAAGATGATTCTTTTTTTTTTGTTAATGATGGCGGAATTGTTGACCATCACTATTTTAACTTTCTTTTCATAAAGATAATACACAAAAACTCACCTGTGTTTCGGAGTTCCAAGAAGAAAAACAGAAATAACCATATGAAATCCAGAAGTAATTGAAGGTAAACATAAAAGAAAGTAAATTTTCTTCTGGTATGCACCAAATTCGCCAACATCACCAGCCAGAATATCGTCAAAATGCATTTTTTCTCCTTCTTCAAAAAATTAACATGGAAAGTTTTCCCAAAATGTGATCTTGCCTATATGCAATGGAAACGATAAATGATCCTACACCAAAACTGAATGTAACAGATTAAAATCTATTTTTGTTACGTAGTAACTATGATGTTCTCATAAGAATGTATGACCTGGCGGACAAATTCAGATATAATGCAAATATATCATGTGTTTACTTGTAATACTTGTCAAAAACATTTACTTCAGGTGAACAATTCATGTATTTACATTTTATGAATATGCAACTTATTTTGGACACTTTGAATATTTATTTTAGATGTTATGAATTCTACTTAAGAAATAATTCATGGAAGCCATAATTTGTATGAATTTTTACGATGGGTAACCTTATTTTGCGTAAATATTTTTTATAAAATGTAACGGAATAAAAACATTATAAAGACTATTGAATAAAAACGTTATAAAGACTATATGAATTATTTCGATTTTAATAAAGACAGATCTTATTTTTTTAATTGGAAGTAAGTAATTGAAATGCATGTCATAATAAAATGCACTAAACATTAACTCTATTCATACGTAATAGGTATACTTTTGCAATGATAAATTGATGAAGTGTACATTGTTTTCTACTTGATTTGTTGCTTTATAAACTTGCATGTAATTTTGCTCCTGTTACGTAGTTAGCTGCGGCCGAGTGTATTTGAAATAAACAGCTGAAACAGTACACAAAATACTAAAGGGGTATCCAGGGTCCGTAAATCGAAAAGAAAGACAGACAACACAATGACCACAAGAAAAATGACAAAAGGACAAACAACGATCTACAAAACACTACACATAAAACTAAAGATCGAGCAACGCAAACGCACCAAAAACCGGGGATGAACTCGGGTGCTGCGGAAGGGTAAACAGTTCCTGCTCCAATAATGGCACCCCTCTTATTGCTTGCAGTTTTGTGCCATGCTTTTCTATTTATAGTTTACATGGATAACAATATTGCAAAAATGATATATCCGCTTTTAGCCGACCTTATTAATGTACATTTTTATTTACTATATTAATATTAAGAAGACGACATACTTTTTTTTATTTTTGAGCTTTGTTCACGGGGGCATTATATTTACTGAAACAGGTAGTGTCAAATAAAACGACACAGTGATTAATCAAGTCACATTTATTTTGTGTGTAACTCCTATGTAGCAACTTCAATATCAATGCTGTCCATATTTGTTTGGCTTTAGCAGTTTAACAGTTACAATCAAACGCTACCGGAACGACGACCCGATTAGTAAATTGACAACAGCACAAACAGTAAAGGAACAAGTCAACAACAGTACAAACAGTAAAGGAACAAGTCAACAACAGTACAAACAGTAAAGGAACAAGTCAACAACAGTACAAACAGTAAAGGAACAAGTCAACAACAGTACAAACAGTAAAGGAACAAGTCAACAACAGTACAAACAGTAAAGGAACAAGTCAACAACAGTACAAACAGTAAAGGAACAAGTCAACAACAGTACAAACAGTAAAGGAACAAGTCAACAACAGTACAAACAGTAAAGGAACAAGTCAACAACAGTACAAACAGTAAAGGAACAAGTCAACAACAGTACAAACAGTAAAGGAACAAGTCAACAACAGTACAAACAGTAAAGGAACAAGTCA
>MJUT01047951.1:68890-84259 GCA_002080005.1 Gigantidas platifrons | reverse complement strand
GAGCATGAAAACGAAAAGACCTAAAGAGGATAGCCAAAAGAGGATAGCCAAAATTGTTTAACAAAAAGAGGATAGCCAAAATTGGGTAGCCAAAAGAGGATAGCCAGAATTATTTATCCAAAAGAGGATAGCCAAAATGGTTTAGCCAAAAGAGGATAGCCAAAATTGTTTAGCCAAAAGAGGATAGTCAAAATTGAGTAGCCAAAAGAGGATAGCCAAAATTGTTTACCTAAAAGAGGATAGCCAAAATTTTTTAGCCAAATTAGGATAGCCAAAATTGCTTAGCCAAAAGAGGAGAGCCAAAATTGTTTAGCCAAAAGAAGATAGCCAATATTGTGTAGCCAAAAGGAGATAGCCAAAATTGTTTAGCAAAAAGGAGATAGCCAAAATTGTTTAGCCAAAAGAAGATAGCCAAAATTGTTTAAGCAAATGAAGATAGTCATAATTGGATAAGGTCACCTATGCCTGAGGGAGGAGCACCTTAGTTTGATTAATAATTCAATAATTTAGCAAGCGTAAATTTCGACAATAAATACATATAATAAATCATGTCAGTGCCAAACAACTGACTACTGGGTGGATGATACCCTCCTCTGAATTGGTGATTATTTCAAAATTTTCAATAAAAAGTAAATTGCATCTGAGTTCACCCCCTGTTTTAGTGGGGTTCGTGTTACTCGATCTTTAGTTTCATGTGGTCGTTGTTTGTCCTTTTGTCCTGTTTCTTTTGGACTTTTGGCCATTGGGTTGTCTGTTCTTCTTCAATATACGGATTCTGATTACCCCTTTGGGATCTTCAAGCTCTTCTTGTACTTCCACATTCTCAATTTAGAGAATTATCGTTGTGATCTGGGTGCGAATCTGTACCTCTTTCATGGGAAATATTGCTTATTATTCAACCTAATATTCAATCTAAAGGTCTGAAATCTTTGAAATATAAGGGATATTAACCTTATAGTATTCTTACAAGTTTTTACTTTTATTATCTAAAGCTTTTGTCCGTACCTGTAGTCTGGTGTCGCAAGCAGGAAAACTGAAATTACCATATGAAATCCTGCACTTATAGATGGTAAACATAGCAAAACGTAAGTCTTCTTCTGGTATGCACCAAATTCACCAAGATCGTTTGTCAAAATTTCGTCAAAATTCATTTTTCTTGATAAAAATTATTTCCAATTATGTACTAAATACTGTTTTAGTGAAAAATTAAACGTTTATCCTGCGAAACAAATGATGTTTAAGGATTAAATAAGACAAATGTTCATCCTACGATACATTTAAGGAGATGGTTCGTTTTTAAATTATGACTATGTTTTGTTTAAGTGCACTGTCTATGGTATGGCGACCTCACGATGATAGATGACGATCATTAGAGAGTCTGTTAAACACATCTGATGTTTGTGAATAAAAATGTGTGTAATTTATGCAAATCGTATGCGTCGCGTACTTACATGAATAATTTATTACAAGGTAAATATTTACAATTTTATCATATCCATATTATATAAATATACTAAAACATATTATGTTTAGATTGTTATAGTTTTGCTTTTAAAATAACACTATATTTCATTATAAAACCAACTGAAAAATGTAAAGATATAATTATGTATAACATTAGAATAACTGAAAGTTTATTTTATTTGATCGAATTTTATAGCATATCCCGATCTTTGCATATATCTTTTTGATCAAAAAGTTACAACTGCCTTCACAAAATATAGCAACATTATCAGATATTCTGTGTCAAAAAGTTTGCTGCAATTTTCTGATCGCTGTTGGCTCAACTTAACTGATTTTGGATATTTAACAACACTGTCAAATAAACCCCACTGATATAACGAGCAAACACGTCAAATGTTTTATGTACATTCGTAAAATATTGAATTTTATAAAGCGTTATCTGCTAAGTAAATATGGTAAACATTTCGAAATCACTCCATCCCTACATAAACACATAAAACAGATAAAATATTTTGCTACCCTTTAATCTCACAGGAAAACCTCTTTGTCTCTATGTTTTACGTTTCCAGTTATACGTGAATACAACAACCAGTTATATTGTTTATTGCATACACTATATTGCAAAGCAGTACTTGGTTAAACTTACGTAAATAGCAAAAATAGCAAAGCAGCATATATGTAGTTGGGTGAATATTAGAATATGGGACAAATTTCAGTTTTTTGTGTCCTATGCAATTATATTGTATTTTAAGATATCCGCATTGATTTTAAATGTTATTTTTAACTATAATGCAAACTGTGTATTAAAATAGCTTATTAAATAATACATTTATATTGTTTTGAGAAAAATATTGACAATAATATATGTCAAATGTCAACTCCATTATCTGCTCGAAAGGCACTACTGAATGGACCATCATAATTGTTTTTATTTATATTGCCAATATTTCTTTCCAAATGACAAAAAAGTTGGAATAGTGGTTTTCAAGTTGCTAAAATTCAAGTGCTTGATTATTTTACTAATTCAGTTTATACATTAGGCCTGTCTGAAGACTGTCCTTAACTTTGTGGTCAACTCCGTGACCACTGGGTTATCCTTCCATAAATACAATTGCCACGAGATGTTACTAGTGTTGGTCACATATTCTAGGAAGTTTTCCAGTGACTCCATTTTAAATACTAAAGATGTCAGCATCTATGCACATATCATATATATTGCTCCGCCAAGTTCCCTGGTAAGTACAGTAGGTTTATTCAATGTCCACACCGTGACCAGAGTTATTATTTACAGGAATACCAATTAATGTTAACTGATGTTTAAATGACTAAAGCAAATAAGTCAAAACAACATAACACCAGTCTGGGGGTCAACTTGATGATGTACTGACCATACCTTGAAATAAATTGCATTTTTTCAACTCTGTTACTTGGTTACTTGTCAGCACCGTTACTGTATGGGGATAACAGTGTTGACTTGATATGATTTTTTGGTAACGGAGTTGACATAAATTGTTCTTTCTTATGTCTCAATGTTCAAATTCAGCTAGCAAAGATAACTTTTACTTTTGTGATGATTCATATTGAAACAAGTCAAAAAGTATTCCTGGAAAAATACTGAAGAAATACAGATTTCTATCAGAGGTTAAATCAAGATTAAACTTTTCAAGAAAGAGACATTTAGCCAATACACGACGACTGTTCAACTGATTAGTTAAAAACATTATTCTATTATCATTTGATCTTTATATTTTGTATTGTAAGTTTATTTTATAATGAAGTGAATAAAATATGTCATGCTGAATTATTTTCTATGTCAACTCCCAATTACCACATGTCAACTCTGTTACTACATGTCAACTACGTTTATCACTTAAAAAGAGCAGAATTTCAAAAAAAGTAGACAGAAATACAGAACATCAACTTCATACAATGATAATTTATAACAATTTGAATAGCTACAAGAAATAATATGATTTTTTGGGGGATAATAACAAAAATAGAATATTTCAAAAACTATAGATTTGGAAAGAATATGTTGAAAGTGACATTTCAATTTTTTTTAATATATTTAAAACTCCTGAGAAACTACAAGATGTCTTATTCGTGAAATATTTACCCTACTTTGAAATTTTAGCATTAATTAGTGCTGTAGATAAAGCCAAAATATCCAAAAACAATGGTTTGAAATTGTAACGGAGTTGACAATATTTGTTGGGTGTCTTTGGTTAAATTTGATTCCAGAAAATAATATTGAGAAAAGTGCGTGGCCATGTGTAAAAACATATCATGCAAGTGTCTTAAAAATCTAATACTATCTAACTGAAGTGATATAATGAAGTTTAAAAAAAAAATTGGAATTTTTCCCGTTCTCTAATATTCACCCAGTTATACCCAGTTATACATAATTACACAAATAATATCATGACGTAAGATGAATAAAGAGATAAGCATGTGTATAGTGTAATACGTCTTTTGTCTGTAAGAACAAGTATATTTCGATTGGATAAGATTCTATGCATTATTGCCTGTTTGAAAAGAGTGTATTTTACGACGAACTTAAGAGTAAGTACGTGAGTGATTGGTTTTTACTCCAAAATTATTAGTGTATGATAGGGAGGACAAATTACAGTCAATGACATGTTGGTGATGTCCACTTGGTACTACACTAACACCATTTGATCTGCATAGTGCTCATTGACAAAATCAGTTCACGAGTAGATATGTCGCTCTACATTGACACATTAACCCTTATTCCGAGTCAAACAGTCTTTGTTCTTACTCCTTGATAGTGCGTGCTTAGCATTGAAGCAGCAAATAACAATTTTATAGTCGTTGCTTTGACCCTACCAGGGATCCACATCATGATCTACCACACTGGAGGTGTTTTTATATTTTATGTTTTCCATATATTCATTGCTAACATATTTTGGTAATTGAAAATATAAGGCAAATTGCAAATCCTCTGTCAGTAACATAATGCTAAGAGCTATGGTATCATAATAGAAACGTAGAAATCAAATTTAGTGCACACGACGCGTGTCTGGAATAACCTTCATCAGTTACGCTCAATTCCCTGCAATTGAATAGTCAAATACTTTTAGAGTATTTGGGAGCATGAAAACCAAAAGACCCACGACAACCGGTGGGTGATGACGATTGTAAAAAAGTTTTATTAACAATGCTTTCCACCAAGGAGCAACGTTAACAGATGACATGAAATCCGACCTCTATGTCCCCCAGTCATTAAATATAGAAAGCGTATTTACCCTATATCGCATGGTAGCTGATATAACACAAGCGTCTCCACTTGGTGCAATATATGTTCTCAATATATGATATAATAAACCACATTATTAACAAATAAATCTGACTACCAGGACATAACTGAAACTTTTTTGAAAGGGTTTTTAAACACTTGCCATATTCTTCAAATGTAGGCATACAGAAGGTCATATCCAGCTCATGATCACGAACAATAACTCTGTGTTACCTGTATAACTTTAACTTTATGGTGGATTCCACCAGACGTCATCGATATTGTCCCCAACAATATTGTGATTTAAGTTGTAACTTTGAACCTAAAGTGTTTGGCTTGTGGATTTGCTAAGGAAAGGATAACTTTGATCAGTGACCAGTATATTAGATATATTCCTGATGATAGCAAGTTAGCAAATAATGGATCGGGTATTTATTTAAATCATATTCATTCATACACTGAGCAAGTATTTTCTGGGCATATGAACATACTACAAGGTAAAGTAATGATGATTGAACATATGCAAACCAATTCATCATACATAGTTATCTAAATCACACCTGTGTGTTACCTCAATGGTATAAACATCCTGTCCACTAAGATTGAATATGCTTGTATATTCTGTGGTATAGCCAAGTTCAAAAAAAGAAGAATGTATACAGTTGTCTCAAGGGTTGTTTAAGTCTGCGGTTCTAATAATAGCTACATTTCGTTTGCTATTTTATGTACATGACAAGTCGAGCATCTTTCGACTGTCTGACCTGTAGATCGTTGTTTGTCCTTTTGTCCTTATTCTCTTGGCCATTGTTTTGTCTGTTTTTCTTCGACTTACGGATCCTGATTACCTCTTTGGTATCTTCAAGCTCGTCTTGTAGCATGTCACCAAAACTAGATGTGTTTATTGTCTGTTGGTGATGAACCTTGCAGTCCTGTTCTGAACCATTTCGAGTTGATCAATTTCGCCTTTGTTGTAGGAGTTCCAGACAGAATAAGTATACTAAAAAAGGGTCCCCTGTTATGGTTAGAACATATGTATACGGTGACAGATATTCGATATATTCTTAATTTAATGGTTTGCTATTTCCACTAAAATTGGCATACCACGAAAGCAAAATATTTTCCCAGGATTCTTATAGTCTAACTGAAATATTTTCTGACTTATTACGATATTTCTACAGGATATATCTCTTTGCTGTATCCTGTAAATGTATGTTTAGATTCCCTATATAGTATGTATTGAGTTTCCAATAGATAAATGTGCATTAAGAAGAGTTTGAAGATACCAAAGGGATAGTCAGAATCCGTATATCGAAGAGGACAACACAATGGCCAAATAAAAAAGGACAAAAGGACAAACAACGATCTAGAATACATACACATACCACTTAAGATCGAGTAACATGAATCCCACATCGGTCATTGTATGCTCTGCCAATTTCTTTTTAAATTCAAAGTTGCAACCTAAATCACTTTGTTATTGGTGACAATATGGATAGAATCTAATACAAAGTTACAGTTATAAAGGAAACACTGAGTTATCGTTCGTGGTCTCGAGCTGGATAAGACCTTCTGTAGGATTACATTTGAAAAAGATTACGGGTGCTTAGCAATTATGTCAACAAATGTAAGCTATATCTTGGTAATTCGATTTATTTGTTAATTGAAACCGGACTTTCTGGAGAAAGTCCAACGGCCTTCCACTAATAAAAAATATGGCTATCGAGAACATAGATCGCGCCATGTGGAGACGTTCTTGATATATTAGCTACCATGTGATCTAGGACAGAGAATCTTTCTATATTTAATGATTGAGAGACAGAGAGGCTGGATATCAGGTCAGCTGTGCTCCATGGTGGAGATCATCGCTAAGAATTTTACAATTGTTATCACGGACTGGTTAACTATTACGAAAAATACATATCTCAAATGGATTGTTTCCCTTTCCTTTTACACTGATTTTTCTTTCATCTATAACAGACAACACCTTTAGCGGTCTTGACTATGTGTCTTATTAGAAATTGAGACTATTTACCCTGCCCGAGCGGCTGGGTTGATCCACGTTTTTTGGTAGGGTATGTGTTGCTCATGTTTTTAGTTTTCTGTGTTGTGTTTTGTCATTAGCTTTGTTTGTCTTCGTTATGTGTCTTGTGCCAAATGTTGCCTGTTTCTCTGAATTATCAATTCTTGCATTTATTCATTCCATAACACATATTGTGATATTAATATTTCTAACTGTGACATATGTAGTTCATGTATATTAAACTAAAATAAACAATGATTTTTGCTCATTTGCTTGGTGGATGAACATTTTTGTAATGACATATTTCTAACGTTAATACCATATACCAATTATTAACAAAATGTACTTTAAATTATAGTCATTGAAATTCTTCAACTGTATTAACTATCTCAGACATTTATTACATTTGTAACAGGAGGAATACAATAGATCACAAATACAAGATTGTACAAATCAATGACGGACATCACTACCACATTGCATCAATAAAGGGTTTCCAATAACAGTATAATTAGTGAATTAACACACAAGTGAAAAACACTTACATTTTCATTTGCACTTTAATTTTATGTCATTCAAATAAATGATGAAGTGCTTTCTTAATTAGATAATCTATCGACCTTTGAAATATTTTACCACCTACCTGCTTAAATTCGACTTTTCCAATTGAGGCATCTCAATTTCGTTAACATATCATTCAGTTGGATAAAGCTTTAACAAATAGTTTTCTAGACTAAAGTTTTGAAATAACAATAGCATGTATCGGTAAATGAGTTCCCAGTCTAACTAAGCCACTGTTGTAGAAATTTAGAAGTCTGTGTGATAGTATATATTGGTTTTATTTATTGCGATTAATTATCATTAAGTTATCTTTAGTTTTATATGTATGTTTTGTCGATCGTTGTTTGTCCTTTTTCTTTTTGCCATTGTGTTGTCTGTTCTACTTCGATATACGGTTTCTGATTGCCCCTTTGGTATCTTCAAACTCTCCTTGCGTTGAACTGAAAAAAATAATTAAATCTAACAGGTTGTGAAATTCAAATTTGTCCATGATATATTTGGGAGTATTTAATACATGCTACTCAAACAAGGCTACATTGCCCCTAATTGGACATAATCGCTACCAGTGTTCTGTGTAAGATATCATGAATTGGTTGACCGTTTCTCAAATGGCAATGGATTTATTCTATTCTACGCAGATTATTTCTTAAACAGGGAACGTGGGTATAATTAGCTGTGAGCGGAGCAAACATTCAGTTCCTTCATTAATTTGGCCACGGTCATCTCGAAGAGGAAAAATCAATGATACACAGTTTCATAGTTACATTTGGTGCAAAATATTTGACAGGCATGGTCACTAATGTTCCACCCTACGAAACTTTAAGTCTTATTAGAAATAATATTCTTCATCAGTCTAAAACCTACAAAAATCACTTCAGATTTCTGAGGTATGTGACCTTGTTCACGTTGATCATGTGACATACAGCTTCATAAATATGCTGTTCATATCAACGGGAATGTTTGCTGATAAGCTCCGCCCACAAATTTTGGCGGTAGACACTACCGCAAATTCCCTTTTAATGAATTAAAGGGACTAATAGAGAAAAAATAAAATGATCATTTTTCTTAAAAAGAATTTGAAGATATGAAAGGGGTAATCAGAATACTTAAACCCAAGAAAGACAGACAACACAACGGCCAAAAGAAAAAGGATAAACAACGATCTACAAAACATTACATATAACACTAAAGATCGAGTAGCACGAATCCCACTAAAATGCGGGAGTGAACTCAGGTGCTCCAAAAGGGTAAGCAGTTCTTGCTCCTTTAGTATATAGGGACAAACAACGATCTACAAAACATTACAAATAGCACTTAAGATCGAGTAATACGAACCCCACTAAGCACCGGGGTAGACTTAGGTGCTCCAAAAGGGGAAGCAGTTCTTGCTCCTCTAGTGACATGATAAGCCGACTTGTCAAAAAAGAAATGACATACCATCGGAACAAACCAAAAATCTAATTAGAAAATCGTACAAAGATAAAATCAATACCTCTAACACAAAAATACACGATCTACCACTTTCCTGTTTTGGTACAGTTACTTAGAAAGTGGCGTGGTAAAACAAATTCCATGAGCCATATTTTCATGTTTTGCGTCAATGAAAAATCACAGCATGGTAACCATTTAGCAAAATATGAAAACGTCTTTGTAAAAGGAAGATTGACATGCATGGTATAGAAACAATGTCACTGATGGAATCTCTATCCGTCGATCACTCACTGTATTCAAATAATAAATATAGACTTTTAATACACTTGGTTTCCCACGAAGACCATTGATTTATTTACATTTTTACCACTAAGAGTAATACAATTCAATAAGTACTTGTTGGACGTTACATCTTACTTATAAGTATTTTTGATTGTTTGTGCATACAGGTGTCCTACGTTTTGTCCTTTTATACGTCTTTACGTTCTTAGTTCGACGTTGTGATTTCTGCTGAGAGGTCTGTATGAAAAAGATGTTCAGTCAGTCTTTATCCCCAGTCATTTATAGGAATGTTCATATCTTGTCTCTGTTCTTTGTGTTAATTTGCGCAAAGTGGTGCCGAATACGGCTTGATTACATGAGTAACATGGCATATGTGTTTTAAGAGACAGGCACTGCTTACCCTTCGTGGGTTTATCCCTTTGTTTTGTGGTGGGTCAGTGTTGCCCATCTTATTTGTTTTGCTCTGTTGTGTGCTTTGTTTCTGTGTCCTGTGTCTTGTGTGCCCAATGTTGCGAGTGTCTCTGGATTGTACATTCTGGATTGCCCTTCGATGTTCTCTAACATTTATTGTAAGCTACAAACATTGACTGAATAACCTCCTTTCGTGCGTGCTGTCCATGTTCTTGTCGTCATTTGGGTGGAAAATAAAAGCGCTTCTTTTCATATTCAATTATTACTCGGGAGAAGGTTGAGGAGGGTTAGGGGATTTATTGGTCCAGTTGAATACGAATTGCACAAATCATCGAATCGTTCGTGGTTCCTTGTCCATAACATGAGACTATAAAAAAACAAAGGGTACTAGATCATACTTGTTCTAGCAACTATATTTATAAATCTCCAAATATTCAGGAATCAATATAATTAGACAATATAATGTTTTTAATTAATATTTAATTCCTGAAGCTTAATTGTACGTTATAAGGGAATATTCATTTTCTTTTCAGGGATCTATTTTTGCTTGCTCTCAGTCGATTCTATTTATATCTTTCAAAAATACATAGGGTATATAGGAAAACAGATATTGTTTTAATTGCAGCTCAAGAACAGAAAATGTTTGGAGCCTAATATACAGAGTATTTGCAAAATATATTATACAATTATAGCTTTTGTATGAGATCGATACTTGGTTATATCGACCAAACAGAAGTATATCAACTGAGGACACAGTACGAGGTCGATATACTTCTGTTGGTCGATATAATCCACGTATTGACCTCATACAAGAGCTACAATTGTTATATTATTAATCCACATTATTGACAAATATAAGGACAATTTAGCAGGAATTAAAAATATTTGTCCAATGCTGTAACTTTTAATTTCTGTATATATATCACCGCATTTTTTTATGGCTTTTGTAAACACTCAAAAGCAAAATAACATGTAACACTATTTATTTTTTTACTTTAAACTCAACAGATTTGTAATTCAAATAACAATTTTATCAATTTAACATTGAAAAAGTCTATATTCTGATTTAGCCACGTGGTCATGATTTCGGAAAATTTATGTTTATTTTAGTAACGTGCTGTATGACCGTGCAATCTGCTATTTTCGATATTACAAAAAATCGTTGACAGTGCAACCTTTGTTTATACAGTATATCATGTCATTTGGTATCTACCAATCAAATTTTAAGAATGAAATCAGATTAATAATATAATCAGGTATATTCATTAGAGCTGTAATAAATTGAGATGAATATGATTGAATATGTGGTCAATAGTGTGTATCCCCACACATTATCTTGTGTATATAAAATACAACTCTTTTTACATGACTTTTAAAAATAATGTATGTGTTATATTTAAAACCTTTATTATAACATATATGAACATTGTCATATCTAATAGCCGGACAATAGCCTAAAATATCAAGGTACATTTACAAAGCAAGAATGTGTACTACTGTATTGACAGACGCTATATACGCAGCACTCAAACTTTCAAATATTTCAACACAATACAATTTGTTTTGCACTCCTTTTGATGAGATCTAAAATGTTCACAGAAATTGTTACATTAAAAAAAGCTCCGGATGCACGCGAAATACTTTAGAAGTGATATTTATGTTTTGATAACAGTGTTTCAGTACTTTTCTTTGATGAATATATTCGTTTTAGCCTTCAATAAGCATGAACTGGAATAACAAAAGTTGAACGAATAAAAACGTCAAAATGTCGTTTTAATTGAGGAGTGATAAAACATTTAGAGATGCTCTGTTAGCTGGTTGTGAAAGTCAAGAAAATTATGCTTACAAGTCCCCTCGTATCCATTCGCAGTGGTGAATGTGAGTAAATTTCGTTTCCCTGAATTATATGGTCTCACTTTGTGTCATCATGGATTTTGAAGTTCGATATCAAATACAGTTACAATGACAATTAAATGATTGATAGTAAATAATAAACAGCCAAAAACACTAGGTTTGTGTTGACAAAGAAAATAAATAAAAGATACATTCAGTGTTGCGATCTTAAAGTTCGTCAGTATAGTTTTTAAAACTTGGAAATGACCACGAATCAATGTAATAAGACACACTTAGCTCAACAAAACTTGTCCATTATTTTATCTGTGTAGTGCATATTGCCTTGCAATAATATATGGTTTTAATTCCTGTTAAATTCTCAGGAATGACGTTTAATCATCATAGAAGTTGTCTTCATTGGTGCATATGTTTGCCAATCAATCCAATATATTGCATGTGTAATGGACACAGTTCCATACACGCCGTTTAGATTAACATCAGCACATGCATTGTACCACCAACCGCCCAATTTCTCACCCTCAGCACAATCTCTACCATGGCCCAGGTCATTATCGACATCGATTGTTGAGAATTTCATGCCGTTATGGTACGCCATGCTGTCATCTGAAAAGAAGTTAATACTTGATCAAAACCTTTCTTGGTCTTCCATATTATGCAATTGCAAAATCCGAGGACCCACACGGTTTTGTCCTAGTTAAAAATGGTTAAAGCAATCTTTTTAAGTCAAGAAATTATTTCAATGTCAAATACAAAAGTAGATATCTAACTTAGAGCACATGATGTATTTCTGGAACAACCCCACCATGTACGAACACAATCAAACGATTGGACAGTCAAATAATATACAATGTTTTGGGAACAAGAAAACCAAATGGCCTAAATCTAGTAAGGTCAACTGTGCCCGCGGGAGCAGAACCTTAGTTTAGAAAAAATACTCTACTTAGGAACTGTAAATTTCACAAATAAATGTATCTAATAAACCATGTCAGTACTGAAATCCTGACTTCGGGGATTAATAATCCAACAGCAGAAATTAATTGTCAGAGTACGTATATATCATATATTAATATACATCTAGAAAACAAATTGTTGATTTAAAAACTCGATTTTTAAGAATTTGTGTTTACCATTTTTACAAGTGAAACTAACTATACATTATTTGTTCGCTTTGGATTATTTTGAAGCCATAATAAATATACACAATGGGCATTTGCATGATACTTTTATCTTATTATTAACACATTATTTAATTGAACATCTTACCGACATTTCCACTGTAACCACTAATATCAAGTAGATACTGTGAGGCTTCATCTCCCACTATAAATACATCATAAACTGCGTACCTTGAATTTCCAAAAAAATCTTCTATGTCTATTCTAAGCGTATAGTTACCCTGAGAAGTCAGGGTGTGGATGTTGTCATTTCCTGTAGAAAGATAGGCAGTATAACTAGATAATTGTGTTGTCTGTTCATCTTCAATATACTGATACTGATTACCTCTTCTTGAAGAACAGTTTGAAGATGCAATGGGAATCATAATACGTATATCGATGAAGAACAGACAATACAATGGCCAAAAAAGAAAAATTACAAAATGACAAAACAACGATCAACAAAGCAGACTCATAAAACTAAAGATCGAGTAACACGAACCCCACTAAAACCGAGGGTGAATTAATGTGCTCCGGAAGGGTAAGCAATTCCCGTTCCACTAGTGGCACCCGTCGTGTTAATCTAGTTGCAAACCCGGTAATAGGTCATGAACGAGGAAAGGACTGGGACGTGTTTACGACAAATGGAACATATCTGTGGTCATTTGTGACACAGATATTCCCTAACAGTCAACCAAGTCATGGTGGCGACCGTAAAACGAAATGATGACTTCAACTTAACCAAGACGAATCCTTGGTTCAGTAGCTTCCTTGTTAGAAGCAACCCTCTATCAAGGAAATCCTGATAGGAACCACAACCTCTGGAATATCGTATCAACTGAGATATATATACTCCATATGCAGGTGCTGCTGGAATATTGCTACATATAAATGAAAAGTTCACAATGAAAACCAATTTAACTAATCTCTTAACAGCCCCTAACTGTCAATTTCGAGGTGTAGGTCAAGGTATTAAACAGACCCATCTGTATCTGTGGCATCCTTTATTTCGAGCTCAATGGAATAGATGCGATTAACGAAATCCCCAAACCTAGAATTATTTAGTGAAAGGACATATATACCGGAAGGTATGCCGACTGTCTGTTGGAAAAACACGTCCTCCAAAGATAACAAATATGTTGTCAATCAAAATCTATAGCATGTTGCTGATATCAGTTTCAGAGAAATTTATGGCAGAATCAGAGTGATTTTTTTTTCTTCAAAATAATGCCTGTCCCTTCCTAGCACAATGTATTTGTATCTACGTTGACCATTCTTTTTTGTTTTTATTTAAGATAGTTGTGCCAACTCCCTTAATCTGTCCTTCAGCTTCAGAAGGAGAGGGACCTATATTGCATGTGCTCTAACAATTATTTAGAGCTTGTCAGAATCCACATCTGATTAACATCACCCTTCGAATAGCTAATGTTACAGTAACTCTGAAGCCCAGTTTTGAACGCCGATATAATACATGCTAATAATTTGAAAAGAGGTTTCGTGGAGCATTTGGCAGACCCAGCAATGTAGCGCTGTTTGAAAGGACACTTGTATAATTTATGAATCCAGTAGAGTGAACGAACAGCTAACGCTTTCAGAGCACATGGGTTCACCCCATTTTTTGTGGGATTCGTGTTGCTCAATCTTTAATTTTCTGTGTAGTACTTTGTAAATCATTGCTTGTTTCTGTCCTTTCTCTATGCGATTGCATTGTCTGTTTTCGAGATAATGAAAGGTGAAATTTGCGCCATTTTTAAGCAGAGAAATTGCGCTGTCTAACTAAATCACTGATTTGTATGGTTAGATCGCAAAATAATTATGGTTACGTTAGTGTGGCCAGTTTATTGGTGAAGGAAACCGAAGTACACGGAAAGAACCACCGACCTGCCGCAAGTCATTGACAAACTTAAGCGCATAATGTTGTATGGAGTGATATGGACTGATTACATGGCTAGTTATAAATCCCAACTACCATGCGATCACAACCACGATGGTTCATAAAATAAGTTGGTATTGAACGAAAGATAAAGCTTTAGACTCAGCTCCAATGAATGATCTGATTTCATAGGATCCTGATACAAAACCAATTTCGATATAGTTTTTTTATTGTCTCTGTTCTTGTTTTTGTGGTTAGATGCGAACAAGGTCCAACCGTATGCTGTTAATTATTTTAGATCAATTCATTTAGCTCACAAGTACATACATGGATTATAAAAAAATGGCTATGGCATGATATATAATATTTGTTCAGACACGTCACATTTCCACAAGTGAGGGCCCATGTGGCTCAATGAGTTAGATAGTTGGATTACCTAACAACTCATGCAAGCCTATCACCAACACGGGGTGGGTTCGCGCCCAGCTTTGTAAATAACAATAAGGGTGCACTCGACTTGCAGCCGCAAGTTTATCAGTTGCTTCCTCATGGTCAGTGGTTCTCTCCCGGTTCCGCGGCTTCTTCCACCACTAAAACTGGTCACCATTATATAGCTGAAATATTGCTGAAAGTGGTGTTAAAACACCAAACAGCAATTAAATCCATTGAAGTGTTTGTATCATATGGATATGTCCTCGTGGTATCGATTAAGACTTTTTTCTATTTTCCTTCTGGATTTTATTACTATTTTGATGGTGTGGTATAGTTCGCATTTCATTATTCATATATATTCTTATATCAGTGGCGTATATACAATGGAACCGCGTCGATGAGGTAATGGTTAGCGTGCTCCCCCTCGAGTATGGTAGATTGTGGATTAGAGTCCCGATATGGTCAAAGCTAGACTATGACATTGGTATTTGTTGCTTCTCAGCTAAGCATGTAACAATAAAACGAAGGAGCAAAGACTGATTGGCTCGGAATCAGGATAATATATCCGAGTCGGACAACAAGTCTATCCGCGGACTGTTGTTTCAATGAGCTAGCACTATAAAAATCCAAC